>JAUELO010000006.1:321655-336774 GCA_032357855.1 Amphibolips quercusostensackenii | reverse complement strand
TCCGTGAAATGTTCAGCCAAATCTCCAATGCTGTCTGCCAGACTTCCGCCGATTCCAGATGGATTTACAATACTTTGATGAAGATATGTCTGAGGTGATGCGGTTGGAAAACTCCCCCATGTTGTCGGAAGCAGCTTATTCTTTAAGAATAGAAACAAATTTTATCAAAAATTATTTTTTTTTAAAGTCAGGGTTAGATTTCATGCCGGATTTTGTATTCGGGTATATTAAGGGTTGTAAAATTTCATGTAACTTTGTCCAAATGAAAAGTTTCAAAGCTTTCAAATATCAAGGCGGGAAAATTAAAAATATTTAAAAAATGCTGTTAAGTATTTAAATTAATTTCAAAATCCAATAAGAAAAACCAGTCAAACCAAAAAAATAAGATCAATTTTCAACTAAAATGATAAATCAACAGAAAATTTAATTTTAACAAAATATAGTTTGTTGAAAATTTATTTTGTTGTTAAAGATTTATCATTTTCGTTCATCAAATTTTATCTCTTTTATTAAATTTGTTGTTTTTTTGGTTGAAAACTGATTTTTTAACTGAAAATTTGACTATTCCAGTTAAAGATTCGTCATTCTAGTTGAAAATTCATCAAATCATAAAAAGTCATCAGGGATGAATCTTCAATCAAAAAAATAAATTTTTGATAAAGTTTACTTCGTTAAAAACTTTTTTTTGTTAAATATTTACAATTTCAGTTGAAAATTCATCAATTGATGAATCTCAAACCCCAAAAAAAAATAATTTTCAACAATAAAACCTTCGTTAAAAGCTATTTTTTTTTGGTTGAAAATTCATTAACTAAAATGATGAATCTTCAAAAAAAAAAGGAATTCTGAACAAAGTATAATTCGTTATAATTTTAATTTTTTGATAAAGATTTATCATTTTAGTTAAAAGTTCCTTAATTCATCAAACGTCTTCAATTACAAATCTTCAACAAAAAAAGTAAATTTTTTGACAAAGTATACTGTGTTAAAAATTAATTTTTTTAATTAAAGTAAAGAAATTAATTTTGAAAAGAAAACAGAAATATGAATTTTCAAGCTGAAGATTCATTATTTTATTTGAAGTTCATCAAATAAACCATGATGAATGTTTAATAAAAAATTAGTTCTTAACAAAGATTACATTGTTAAGAAATTATTTTGTTGGTTGAAGATTCATGATTGATAAATTGATAAATTTTCAACTAAAATGATAAATCTACACAAAAATAGTTAAATTTTCTGTTAAAAAAAGTAATTTTTACAAAAAAAAAACAAACAAATATTCAAATAGGTGAATTTTCTACCAAATTAATTTAAATCAAATAATTATTTTAAAATGCTGAGACTTTTTCGAAAAAATGAATTTTCAACATAAAAATTCAACCAAGAAGTAAAATTTTCAACTAAAATTAAAAATCTTCAACCAGAAAAAATTTTTTCAACAAATTGTCAAAAATTCATTTTTTTGGTTGAAAATTCAACACCGATGAATTTTGATGAATTTACGATTTTTTAACTAAAATAATTAAAATTTCTGTTAAAAAGATTAATTTTTACCCTAAGAGATCAATTTTTAATTGAAATGATGAATCTTCAATTTAAAAATGAATTTTTAACAAAGCATACTTTGTTCAAAAAAACCCTTGAAAATTGATGAATCTTCAACTAAAATTGTTAATCTTCAACAGGAATAGTTAGATTTTCATTTAAAAAAATAAATTTTCGACTACAAAAAATTTTCAACCAAAGAGATAAATTTTTAACTAAAATTATAAAACTTTAACCAGAAATATGAATTTTCATCTAAAATTACGCATCTCTAAGAAAAAAATTTTTAGAGAAGTACTTTGCTGAAAATTAATTTTGTCGCTTGAAGATTTATCACTGATGAATTGATAAATTTTCAACCAAAATGATGAATCTTAAACTGAAATCGTTAAATTTTCGATTAAAAAAAAATGAATTTACAAAAAAAAAAAAATTTAATCCGAGATGAATTTTTAACCAAAATGATGAATCTTCAATATAAAAATGAATTTTTAACAAAGTATACTTTGTAAAAAATTCATTTTTTTTTCGGTTGAAGATTCATCACTGATGAATTTTTTACTAAAATGATGAGTCTTTACCTGGAATATTTCAATTTTTAGTACAAAAAAAATAATTTTCAACAACAAAAAAAAAATTTTCAACCAAAAATATGAATTCTCAACTGAAATGATGAATCTTTAACAACAAAAAGATGAATTTTCAACAAACTATAATTTGTTAAAAATTAAATTTTTCTATTCAAAGATTTATCATTGATGAGTGATGAATCTTTAACTGGAATAGTTAAATTTTCAGTTAAGAAAAATTAATTTTCGACTAAAATAAAAAGCAAATTTTCAACCAAACACATTAATTCTTTACTGAAATTATGAATCTTCAACTAAAAAAAAAAGTTTTAACGAAGTATACTTTGTAAAAAATTAATTTTGTTGTTGAAAATTTAACACTGGTGAATTTTAATGAATTGATAAACTTTTAAATAAAATAATGAATCTTTAACTGGAATAGATAGATTTTCAGTTGAAAAGATTAATTTTCAACTAAAGAGACGAATTTGGAATTTTGATGAATATTGATGAACTTTAAACTGAAATTATAAATCTTCAACTGGAATTGTTGAATTTTCTGTTATAAATAAAAAAAAATAATAATAAATGACCAAAGAAATAAATTGCCAACCAAAATGATAAATCTTTAACAAAAAAAAATACATTTTTAACTAACTATGCTTGGTTAAAAATGATTTTTTTTTCTTTGAAGATACATCATTGATGAATGATGAATCTTCAACTGAAATATTCAAATTTTCAGTTGAAAAAAAATTAATTTTTAACTAAAATGATCAATCTGCAACCAAAAATATAAATTTTCAACTAAAATAATAAATCTACAAAAAAAAGGAATTGTTAACAATGTACATTTTATTAAAAATTCATTTTTTCGGTTGAAGATTCATCACTGTTGAATTTTGATGAATTGATGAATTTATAGCTAACATGATAAATCATCAATTGAAGTACTTAAATGTTCAGTTTAGGAAAAATAATTATTTTTAATAAAAAAAAATTTTTAAACTAAGAGAAGAATCCTACTGAAATTATGAATCTTCAACTGGAATATTTAAAATTTGAGTTAAAAAATTAATTTGAAACAACAAACAAAAATTTTCAACTAAACAGATTAATTTTTACTAAAATTATAAATCTCCAACAAAAAAAAAAAGAATTTTTAACAAAGTACACTTTGTTAAAAACCCTTTTTTTGTTTCGTAAAGATTCATCACTGATAAATTTTCAACTGAAATGATAAATCTTTAACTGGCATAGTTACATTTTCAGTTGAAAAAATTAATTTTCGACTGAAAAACAAATTTTCATACAAATAAATTATTTTCACTAAAATTATCAGTCTTAACCGAAAAAATAGAATTTTTAACATAGTACACTTTGTTAAAAATTCATTTTTTTAAGATTCATCATTGGTGAAATTTGATGAATTTTCAACTAAGGTAATAATCCTTTGATTGGATTAGTTAAATTTTCAATTAAAAAGATTAGTTTCAAACTAAAAAAGTCAATTTTTAAATAAAATCATGAATTTTTAACAAAGTATATTTTTTTTAAAATTCATGTTTTCAGTTAAAGATCATCATTGATGAATTTTGATGAATTGATGAACTTTAAACTAAAATTATGAATCTTTAACTAAAATTATTAAATTTTCTGTTACAATTTTTTTTTAAATTTCAACAAAGGGATAAATTCTCACCTAAAGTGATGAATCTTCAACAAATAAAAATAAATTTTCAACTAACCATCCTTAGTTAAAAATTATTTTTTATTTTTGTTTGAAGATTCATCACTGATGAATGATGAATCTTTAAATGAAATATTTGAATTTTCAGATAAAAGAAAATTAATTTGCAACTAAAATATTTAATTTGCAACCAGAAATAAGAATTGTCAATTGAAATTAGATACTACAAAAAAAAAGAATTGTTAACGAAGTACACTTTATAAAAAACTCATTTTTTTCTGTTGAAGTTTCATAACTGAAGAATTTTCATCTAAAATGATGAATCTTTAACTTGAATAGTTAAATTTTCAGTTAAAAAAAATAATTTTCGACTAAAAAAACAAATTTGCATCCAAGCAAATCAATTTTTCACTAAAACTATGAATCTTGAACTAAAAAAAAGTAATTTTTAACGAAGTATACTTTGTTAAAAATTCATGTTTTCAATTAAAGATCATCTTTGATGAATTTTGATGAATTGATGAACTTCAAACTAAAATTATGAATCTTCAACTGAAATTGTTAAATTTTCTGTCAGAAAAAAATAATTGAAAAAAAATTCAACCAAAGAAATAAATTTTCAAGTAAAGTGATAAATCTTTAACAAACAAAAAAACATTTTTAACTAACTATGCTTGGTTAAAAATTATTTTTCTTTTTCTTTAAAGATTCATCATTGATGAATGATAAATCTTCAACTGAAATATTTGAATTTTCAGTTAAAAAATGAATTTTCAAAAAAAAATTTTAACCAAATAGATTAATTTTTTCTAAAATATTGAATCTTCAACTAAAAAAAAGAGAAATTTTAACCAAGTACACTCTGTTAAAAACTCAATTTTTTTGAAGATTCATCACTGGTCAATTTAATCTGCAACCAGAAATATAAATTTTCATCTACAATTATGAATCTCCTACAAAAAAAAAGAATTTGTAACAAAGTACTCCTTTTTCAAAATTCATTTAATTTTTTTAAAGATTCATCACTGATGAATTTTCAATTAAATGATGAATCCTCCCAAAAAAATATTTCATTAACTGTGCTACGTTAAAAATTCATTTTTTTTGTTAAAGATTCATCATTGAAGAATGATGAATCTTTAAATGTAATATTAAAATTTTCCGATAAAAAAAATTAATTTCCAACTAAAATGATTAATATAAAACTAAAATTAAGAATTCTTCATTAAAATTATAAATTTACAAAAAAAAAAGAATGCTTAACGATGTACACTTTGCTAAAAATTCATTTTTTCAGTTGAATATTCATCACTGATGAATTTTGATGAATTGATTAATTTTAGCTAAAATGATGAATCTTCAATTGGAGTACTTAAACATTCTGTTTAAAAAAAATTTTTAAACAAGAAAAAAAAATTTCAACCTAAGAGAAGAATTCAACTTAAAAAAATCTTCAACTGGAATAGTTAAAATTTTAGTTGAAAAAATTATTTTCAGCAAAAAAAATTCAACTAAACAAATGAATTTTTTACTAAAATTATAAATCTTCAACTAGAAAAAAAAAAGAATTTTTAACGAAGAACGCTATATGGAAAATTCATTTTTTTTTCTGTTGAAGATTCTTCAGTGAAGAATTTTCAACTAAAATAATGAATCTTCAACTCGGAAAGTTAAATTTTGAGCTAAAAAAATTAATTTTTGACTAAAAAAACAAATTTTTAGTCAAGCAAATTAATTTTTAACTAAAATTATGAATCTTGAACTAAAAAGAGTAATTTTTATGGAAGTATACTTTGTTAAAAATTAATGTTTTTAATTGAAGATCATCTTTGATGAATTTTGATAAATTGATGAACTTTAAACTAAAATTATGAATCTTGAACAAAAATTGTTGAATTTTCTTTAAGAAAAAAATAATTTGAAAAAAATTCAACCAAAAAGATGAATTCTCAACCAAAATAATGAATCTTCAACAAACAAAAA
This sequence comes from Amphibolips quercusostensackenii, assembly GCA_032357855.1. Taxonomy (NCBI): domain Eukaryota; kingdom Metazoa; phylum Arthropoda; class Insecta; order Hymenoptera; family Cynipidae; genus Amphibolips; species Amphibolips quercusostensackenii. Next base: position 330,984 of record JAUELO010000006.1, on the reverse strand, counting down.
TAAATTTTTAACTAACTATGCTTGGTTTAAAATTATTTTTCTTTTTTTTTGAAGATTCATCATTGATGAATGATGAATCTTCAACTGAAATATTTAAATTTTCAGTTAAAAAATCAATTTTCAAAAAAAAATTTAATTAAACAGAGTATTTTTTTACTAAAATTATGAATCTCTAACTAAAAAGATTAGAAATTTTAATGAAGTACACTCTGTTAAAAACTCTTTTTTTAAGATTCATCACTGGTGAATTTAATCTGCAGCCAGTAATTGAAATTTTTATCTACAATTATGAATTTTTTACAAAAAAAAAAGAATTTTTAAAAAAAGACTTTTTGTTAAAAATTTATTTTATTTTTTAAAGATTCATCACTGATGAATTTTCAACTGAAATGATGAAACCTCCAAAAAAATATTTCATTAACTGTGCTTTGTTAAAAATTCATTTTTTTTGTTAAAGATTCATCATTAAAGAATGATAAATCTTTAAGTGAAATATTTAAATTTCCAGATAAAAAAATTAGATTTATGTTTTCAATTAAAGATCATTTTTGATGAATTTTGATGAATTGATGAACTTTAAACTGAAATTATGAATCTTTAACTGGAATTGTTAAATTTAAAAAAAAATTATTTAAAAAAATTCAACTAAAAGGATAAATTCTCAACCAAAATGATGAATCTTTAACAAACAACAATACATTTTCAACTTACTATGCTTGGTTAAAAATTATTTTTCTTTTTCTTTGAAGATTCATCATTGATGAATGATGAATCTTCAACTGAAATATTTAAATTTTAAGTTTAAAAAACATTAATTTTCAACTGAAATGATTAATCTGCAACCAGAAATAAGAATTCTTAACTTAAATTATGAATCTACAAAAAAAGAATTTTTAACGAAGTATACTTTGTTAGAAACTCATTTCTTTCTGTTGAAGATTCATCAACCTGAGAGAAGAATTCAACAGCAATGAAGAATCTTCAACTGGAATAGTTAAAATTTCAGTTAAAAAATTAATTAAAAAAAAAATTTTTAACCAAACAGAATAATTTTTTACTAAAATCATGAATCTTCAACTGAAAAAATTACAAATTTTAACAAAGTACACTTTGCTGAGAATTCATTTTTTTTTGTTTGAAGATTCATCACTGGTGAATTTAATCTGCAACCAGAAATATGAATTTCTATCTAAAATTTTGAATCTCCTGCAAAAAAAAAAAAAAAATTTAACAAAGTACTCTTTGTTAAAAATTTATTTAATTTTTTAAAAATTTATTACTGATGAATTTTCAACTAAAATGATGAATCTTCACAACAAAATATTTAATTAACTGTGCTTTGTTAAAAAATCTTTTTTTTGTTGGAGATTCATCATTAAAGAATGATGAATCTTCAAGTAAAATATTTAAATGTCCAGTTAAAAAAAATTAATTTTTAACTAAAATAATTAATCTGGAATCAAATATAAGAATTCTCAACTGAAATTATAAATCTACAAAAAATAGAATTGTTAACAAAGTACAGTTTGTTAAAAATTCATTTTTACGGTTGAAGATTCATCAATGATGAATTTTGATAAACTGATGAATTTTCAGCTAAAATGATGAATATTCGATTGGATTACTTGAATCTTTAGTGTTCAGTTAAAAAAAATTGTTTAAACAAAAAAAAATAAACAAATTTTAAACCTGAGTGAAGAATTGAACAGCAATGAAGAATCTTTAACTGGAATAGTTGAAGTTAAAAAATTAATTTTCAACAAAAAAAAAATTTTAACCAAACAGATTAATTTTTCACTAAAATAATGAATCATTAACTGAAAAAATTAGAAATTTCAACGAAGTACACTCTGCTAAAAATTCATTTTTTTTTTTGTTTGAAGATTCATCACTGGTGATTTCAAACTGCAACCAGAAATATAAATTTTCATCTGAAATTATGAATCTTCTGCAAAAAAAAAAGAGTTTTTGACTCAGTACTCTTTGTTAAAACTTCATTAAATTTTATAAAGATTTATAACTAATGAATTTTCAACTGAAATAATGAATCTTCCCAAAAAATATTTAATTAACTGTGCCTCGTTAAAAAATCTTTTCGTTTGTTGAAGATTCATCATTGATAAAAGATAAATCTTTAACTAAAATATTTGAATTTACAAATTGAAAAACATAATTTTTAACTAAAATGATTAATCTGCAACCATAAATAAGAATTCTAAACTAAAATTATGAATTTACAAAAAAAAGAATTGTTAACAAAGTATACTTTGTTAAAAATTAATTTTTTCTGTTGAAGATTCATTACTGATGAATTTTGTTGAATTGATAAATTTTCAGCAAAACCGATGAATCTTCAATTGGAGTACTTAAATTTTAAGTGTTTAGTTAAAAAAAATTTTTTAAATAAAAAAAAAATAAACAAATTCTCAACCTGAGAGAAGAATTCAACTGAAATGACAAATCTTCAAATGGAATAGTTAAAAATTTCAATCGAAAAATTAATTTAAAAAAATAAATTTAACCAAACAAATTAATTTTTTACTAAAATTATGAATCTTCAGCTAAAAAAATTATAAATTTTAACGAAGTACACTCTGTTAAAAATTCATTTTTTTTGAAGATTTATCACTGATGAATGTTTAACTGAAATTATGAATCTTCCCAAAAAAATATTTAATTAACTGTGCTTCGTTGAAAAATCTTTTTTTTTGTTGAAGATTCATCATTGACGAATGATGAATCTTCAACTGGAATATTTAAATGTCCAGTTAAAAAAAAAATTATTTTTCAACTAAAATGATAAATCTGGAACTCAAAATAAGAATTCTTAACTAAAATTATGAATCTACAAAAAATAGAATCGTTAACGAAGTACAGTTTGTTAAAAATTCATTTTTTCGGGTAAAGATTCATCAAAGATGTTTTTTAATAAATTGACGAATTTTTCAGCTAAAACGATAAATCTTTAATCAGAGTACTTAAATGTTCAGCTTAAAAAAAATTATTAAAAAAAAAAAAATTTTCCACCTGAGAGAAGAATTCAACTGAAATGATGAATCTTTAACTGAAATAGTTCAAATTTGAGCTAACAAAATTAATTTTCAGCAAAAAAAAATTCAATTTGAAAGATTAATTTTCTACTAAAATAATAAAAGAATATTTAAAGAAGTACACTTTATAAAAAATTTTTTTTTTTCTGTTAAAGATTCATCACTGAAGAATTTTTAACTAAAATAATGAATCTTCAACTTGGATAGTTAAATTTTGAGTAAGAAAAATTAATTTTTGACTAAAAAAACAAATTTTCAGTCAAGCAAATTAATTTTTTACTAAAATTATGAATCTTGAACTAAAAAAAGTAATTTTTATGGAAGTATATTTTGTTGAAAATTTATGTTTTCAATTAAAGATCATTTTTGATGAATTTTGATGAATTGATGAATTTTAACTAAAATTATGAATATTTAACTGGAATTGGTTAATTTTCTGTTAGAAAAAAATAATTGAAAAAAATCAATCAAAGGGATGAATTTTCAACTAAGATGATGAATCTTCAACAAACAAACAAAAATTTGTAACTAACTATGCTTGGTTAAAAATTATTTTTCTTTTTCTTTAAAGATTCATTATTGATGAATAATGAATCTTTAACTGAAATATTTAAATTTTCATTTAAAAAATGAATTCCAAAAAAAAATTTAACCAAACAGAATAATTTTTTACTAAAATTATGAATCTTTTACTAAAAAAATTAGAAATTTTAACGAAGTACACTCTGTTAAAAAGTCATTTTTTTTTTAAATTCATCACTGGTGAATTTAATCTGCAACCAGAAATATAAATTTTCATCTAAAATTATGAATCTCCTACAAAAAAAAGAATTTTTGATGAAGTACTTTTTGTTAAAAATTCATTTAATTTTTTAAAGATTTATCACTGATCAATTTTTAACTGAATTGATGAATCCTCCCAAAAAAATATTTCATTAACTGTGCTTTGTTGAAAATTCTAAGAATTCACAATTAAAATTATAAATCTACAAAAAAAAAAGAATTGTTAACGAAGTACATTTTGCCAAAAATTCATTTTTTTGGTTAAAGATTCATCACTGATGAATTTTGATGAATTTTCAGCTAAAATGATGAATCTTCAATGGAAGTACTTAAACGTTCAGTAAAAAAAATTTTTGAACAAGACAAAAAAAATTTCCAACCTAAGAGAAGAATTCAACTGAAATAATGAATCTTCAACTGGAATAGTTAAAATTTCAGTTAAAAAAATAATTTTTAACAAAAAAAAATTCAACTAAACAGATTAATGTTTTACCAAAATAATGATTCTTTAACTAAAAAAGAAGAATTTTTAAAGAAGTACACTTAAGAAAAACTCATTTTTTTCTGTTGAAGATTCATCACTAAAGAATTTTTATCTAAATTGATGAATCTTTAAGTGGAAATAGTTAAATTTTCAGTTAAAAAAATTAATTTTCGACTAAAAAAACAAATTTGCATCCAAGCACATTTTTTTACTAAAATTATGAATCTTCAACTGGAATTATTAAATTTTCTGTTAGAGACAAATAATTTTAAAAAAAATTAATCGAAGGGATGAATTTTCAACTAAAATGATGGATCTTTAACAAACAAAAATAAATTTTTTAATAACTATGTTGTTTAAAAATTATTTCTCTTTTTCTTTAAAAATTCACCATTGATTAATCTTCGACTGAAATATTTGAATTTTCAGTTTAAAAAATTAATTTTGAAAAAAAAATGTTTAACCAGATTGATTTTTTACTAAAATTTTGAATCTTTAACTAAGAAAATTAGAAATTTTAACGAAGTACACTCTGTTAAAAACTCATTTTCTTTTTGAAGATTCATCGCTGGTGAATTTAATCTGCAACCAGAAGTATGAATTTTCATCTAAAATTATGAATCTCCAACAAAAAAAAAATCTTGTGAAGATTCATCACTGATGAATTTTCAACTGAAATTATGAATTTTCCAAAAAAAATATTTAATTAACTGTGCTTCGTTAAAAATTCATTTTTTTTCGTTGAAGATTCATCATTGATGAATGATGAATCTTCAACTGAAATATTTAAATTTTCAGATGAAAAAATTAATTTTTAACTAAAATGATTAATTTAGAACTAAAAATAAGCATTCTTAGATGAAATTATGAATCTACCAAAAAAATTGTTAATGAAGTACAGTTTTTTAAAAATTCATTTTTTTGGTTGAAGATTCATCAATGATGAATTTTGATGAATTGATGAATTTTTAGCTGAAACGAGGAATCTTCAATTGGAGAACGTAAATGTTCAGTTAAAAAAAAAATAAAAAAAAAAAATTTCCAACCTAAGAGAAGAATTCAACTGAAATTTAATTTTTTACTAAAATTATAAATCTTCAACTAGAAAAAAAAGGAATTTTTAACGAAGTACACTTTATAAAAAATTTATTTTTTTTTCTGTTGAAGATTCATCACTGAAGAATGTTTAACTAAAATAATGAATCTTTAACTCAGATAGTTAAATTTTGAGTTAAAAAAATTAATTTTTGACTAAAAAACAAATTCTCAGTTAAGCAAATTAATTTTTTACTAAAATTATGAATCTTGAACTAGAAAAAGTAATTTTTATGAAAGTATACTTTGTTAAAAATTTATTTTTTCAATTAAAGATCATTTTTTATGAATTTTGATGAATTGATGAACTTTGAACTAAAATTATGAATCTTTAACTAAAAAAATTAGACATTTTAACGAAGTTCACTCTGTTAAAAACTTATTTTTTTTAAAGATTCATCACTGGTGAATTTAATCTGCAAACAGAAATATAAATTTTCATCTAAAATTATGAATCACCTACAAAAAAAAAAGAATTTTTAACAAAGTACTCTTTGTTAAAAATTCATTTAATTTTGTAAAGATTCATCACTGATGAATTTTTAACTGAAATTATAAATCTTCCCAAAAAAATATTAAATTGACTGTGCTTTGTTAAAAAAATCTTTTTTTTTTGTTGAAGATTCATCATTGACGAATGATGAATCTTCAACTGAAATATTTAAATGTCCAATGAAAAAAAATTAATTTTCAACTAAAATGATTAATCTCGAACTAAAAATAAGAATTCTCAGTTAAAATTATAAATCTACAAAAAAAAAGAATTGTTAACGAAGTACAGTTATTTAAAAATTCATTTTTTCTGTTGAAGATTTTTCAAAGATGAATTTTGATAAATTGATGAATTTTTTAGCTAAAACGAGGAATCTTCAATTCAAGTACTTAAATGTTTAGTTAAAAAAAATAATTTTTAACAAAAAAAAATTTTCAACCTAAGAGAAGAATTCAACTAAAATGATGGATCTTCAACTGGAATAGTTAAAATTTCAGTTAAAAAATTAATTTTCCGCAAAAAATCCAACTAAACAAATGAATTTTTTACTGAAATTATAAAACTTTAACTAGAAAAAAAAGAATTTTTAACGAGGTACACGTTATAAAAAATTCATTTTTTTTCTGTTGAAGATTCATCACTGAAGAATTTTTAACTAAAATGATGAATCTTTAACTCGAACAGTTAAATCTTCAGTTAAAAAAACAAATTTTTATCCAAGCAAATTAATTTTTTACTACAATTATCAATCTTGAACTAAAAAAAGTAATTTTTTAACGAAGTATACTTTGTTAAAAATTAATGTTTTCAATTAAAGATCATCTTTGATGAATTTTAAAGAATTGGTGAACTTTAAACTAAAATTATGAATCTTTAACTGGAATTTTAAAATTTTCTGTCATAAAAAATAATAAAAAAAATTCAATCAAAGGGATGAATTTTAAACCAAAATGATAAATCTTCAACAAACAAACAAAAATACAGTTTTAACTAACAATGCTTAGTTAAAAATTATTATTATTATTTTTTTTTAATTCATCATTGATGAATGATGAATTTTCAACTGAAATAATGAATCTTCCCAAAAAAATATTTAATTAACTGTGCCTTGTTAAAAATTAATTTTTTTTTGTTGAAGATTCATCATTAATGAATGATGAATCTTCAAATGAAATATTTAAATTTCCAGTTAAAAAAAACTAATTTTTATCTAAAATGATTAATCTGGAAATAAAAATAAGAATTCTCAATTAAAATTATGAATCTACAAAAAAAAAGAATTGTTAACGATTTACAGTTTGTTAAAAATTCATTTTTTCGGTTTGATGAATTGATGAATTTTTCAGCTAAAGCGATGAATCTTCAATTAGAGTACTTAAATGTTCAGCTTAAAAAAAATTATTTTGAAAAAAAAAATTTCCCACCTGAGAGAAGAATTCAACTAAAATGATGAATATTTAATTAGAATAGTTCAAATTTGAGCTAAAAAATTAATTTTCAGCAAAAAAAATTCAACTAAACAGATTAATTTTCTACTAAAATAATGAATCTTCAACTAAAAAAAGAAGAATTTTTAACGGAAGTACACTTTGTTAAAAATGCATTTTTTTTTTGAAAATTCATCACTGGTGAATTTAATCTGCAACCAGAAATATGAATTTTCATCAAAAATTATAAATCTCCAACAAAAGAAAGAGAATTTTTAACAAAGTACTCTTCGTTAAAAATTTATTAAATTTTTTAAAGATTTATCACTGATAAATTTTCAACTTAAATCTTTCAAAATATTTATAAAATGTTCCCAAAAAAATATTTAATTAACTGTGCTTCGTTAAAAAATCTTTTTTTTTTTGTTGAAGATTCATTATTGAAGAATAATGAATCTTCAACTAAAATATTTAAATTTCCAGTTAAAATAAAAATTTATTTTCAACTGAAATGATTAATCTGGAACTAAAAATAAGAATTCTTAACTAAAAGTATGAATCTACAAAAAATAGAAGTGTTAACCAGTTTGTTAAAAATCCATTTTTTTGGTTAAAGATTCATCAATAATGAATTTTGATGAATTGTTGAATTTTCAGCTTAAACGAGAAATCTTCAATTGAAGTTCTTGAATGTTCGGATAAAAAAATAATAATTTTGAACAAAAAAAAAAAAATTCCAACCTAAGAGAAGAATTTAACTGAAATAATGAATCTTCAACTGGAATAGTTAAAATTTCAGATGAAAAATTAATTTTCCGCAAAAAAATCCAACTAAACAAATGAATTTTTTACTAAAATTATGAATCTTCAACTAGAAAAAGAAGAATTTTTAACGATGTACACTTTGTTAAAAATGCATTTTTTTGAAGATTTATCACTGGTGAATTTAATCTGCAACCAGAAATAAAGGATTTTTACCAAAAATAAAAGTTAATTAACTATGCTTGTTTAAAAATTCATTTTTCGTTTTTTTTTGTTTAAAGATTCATCATTCACTAATAATGAATCTTCAACTAGAATAGTTAAATTTACACTTAAAAAAAAGTTTTAAAAAAGAAACAAACAAATTTTTAACCAAAGAGATAAGTTCTCAACTAAAATGGTAAATGTTCACCAAAAAAATAAATTTTCAACAAACTAGACTTTGTTAAAAATTAATTTTTTGATTTCAACTCTAGGTATATCTAATTCAAATTCTCCACACCCACCTGATCAGTTTGAGTCGGATTTTGATCAGCAATCGTCAAATAGACCCAGTTCAGTCGATGCGGATGGGCATAATGTGTCTGTTGATGAATTTGCTGGCTCTGCGGTCCAATTCGATTCAGTCCCGTAATACCGCTGATTCCAATCGGGTTCGATTCCTGCTGCAGTTGCAGATGCTGAAGGGGTGGCCGGGGGTGGCAGGCGGCCATCTTCAGTTCAAGGTCACGCCGGGAAATCACCGGCACTGACTCATTCTCATTCTGCCGGATCTCTTTTTTTTTTGTTTTTTATTTTTTTTCATAAAATTAATTTTTCTTCAACCTCGAGGCTCCTATCGAAGCACTCACACGTGGCGACCATCTCTTCAAAGTCGAGCGTCTCTCCTACGCAATCCGCCTCATTCTTCCCGCAGCCTCGCCTATCACTTCTCCTTCCAAGAATCTTCTCTCTCACTCTCACAATTTTAATCCCGCTCAAATAAACTTAATACTACAAATATTTATTAATTCAACTTCAAAATTCTTGTTTCATCAAAGATTTGTTTATTTATAAAAATACGATTTCACTCTGACAAAATTGCTAATTAAATCAACTGTTTGCTCCATTGTGGGCCCTTTTTGGGAAACGTATCAGGATCGCGATACTGGGAATTCCTGATTGGATCACTTTGGCGCGACGCGTTTTTGGGTCAATTTTTGAAAATAAAATATTTTTTTTCAGGGGAATTTTAG
>JAUELO010000006.1:228025-239028 GCA_032357855.1 Amphibolips quercusostensackenii | reverse complement strand
CCCAAATTGAAAAATTCCTGAATATCAAAATTCCCTAATATTAAAATCCCCAAATTAGAAAATTCCTGTATTCTGAAATTTACAAATAATAAAAATCAGAAATAATAAAAATCATAACTTATAAAATTCTCGAATGTTTAATAAAATTTCCGAATAAGAAAAAATTTCCGAATTGAAAAATTTCAGAATATTAAAATTCCTGAATAATAAAATTTCCGTATAATAAAATTCCCGAATAATTAAATTCATGAATTATGAAATTCCCTTATAATAAAATTGCCGAATTCGAAAATTCCCGAATAATAAAATTCCTGAACTAGAAAATTCCCGAATACTGAAATTTTCAAATAATAAAAATTATAACTAATGAAATTCTCGAATCTCTAATAAAATTTCCCAATAAGAAAAAATTCCGGAATTGAAAAATTTTAGAATATTAAAATTGCTGAATAATAAAATTTCCGTATAATAAAATTATCGAATAATAAAATGCATAAATTATAAAATTCACCAATAATAAAATTGCCGAATTAGAAAATTCCTAAATAATAAAATTCCTGAAGTATCAAATTTTCGTATAATAAAATTCCTGAATATTAAAATTTTCAAATAATAAAAATCCCAATTAATATAATTCCCGAATGTTTAATAAAATTTCCGAGTAAAGAAAAATTCCCGAATTGAAAAATTTCAGGATATTAAAATTTCTGAATGATAAAATTTTCGTATAATAAAATTCCCGAATAATGAAATTCATGAATTATGAAATTCCCAAATAAGCAAGTTACCGAATAATAAAATTACCGAATAATAAAATGTCAGAATAATAAAATTACGGAATAATGAAATTTTAGAATGATAAAATTCCCTAATTGGAAAATTACCGAGTAATAAAATTCCTAAATTATAAAATTTTCGTATAATAAAATTCCCAAATTGAAAAATTCTCGAATTGAAAAATTTCTGAATATTAAAATTCCCGAATAATAAAATTCATGAATTTTACATTTTCAAATAATTAAAATCCTGATTAATAAAATTCCTGAATGTTTAATAAAATTTCAAATAAGAAAAAAATTCCCCAACTGAAAATTTTCAGAATATTAAAATTCCTGTATAATAAAATTTCTGTATAATAAATTCACGAATTACAAAATTCCCGAATAATAAAATTCCCGGACAGTAAAATTCCCAAATAATAAAATTTCCTATTAATAATAATACTTCCAAATTAAAAAATTTTAGAATAATAAAATTGCTGAATAATAAAATTTCCGTATAATAAAATTCCCGACATAAAAAATTTCCATATAATAAAATTCTCCAATAATTTAATTTCTAAATTATAAAATTTTCGTACTATGAAATTCGTGATTTGGAAAATTCCTGAATATTAAAATTCCCGAATAATAAAATTCCTGAATGTTTAATAAAATTTCCGAATAAAAAAAATTCCGGAATTAAAAAATTTCAGAATATCAAAATTCCTGATTAATAAAATTTCCGTGTAATAAAATTCCCGAATTTAAAAATTCCCAAATAGTCAAATTCTTGAATTATAAAAGTTTCCAATAATAAAATTCCCGATTAATAAAATTCATGAATCATAAAATTTCACAATAATAAAACTGCCGAATTAGAAAATTTGCGAATAACAAAATTCCTGAATTATAAAATTTTCGTATAATAAATTTCCCGAATTGAAAAATTCCTAAATATTAAAATTTCAGGATAATAAAATTCGCTAATGATAAAATTATAGAATTAGAAAATTTTCAATTGATAAAAATCCCGACTAATAAAATTCTCGAATTTGCAATAAAATTCCCGAATACGAAAAAATTCCCAAATTGAAAATTTTCAGAATATTGAAATTCCTGGATAATAAAATTTCCGTATAATAAAATTCCGGAATTGAAAAATTCCCGAATAATAAAATTCCCGAATTGAAAAATTCCCGAATAATAAAATTCCTGATTTATAAAATTCCCGAATAATAAAATTCCCAAATTGAAAATTTTCAGATAATAAAATTCCTGAATTATAAAATTCCTCAATAATAAAATTACCAAATTGAAAAAACTTAAGATTAATAAAATTTGTGTATAATAAAATTCCCAAATTGGAAAATTTGAGAATAATAAAATTCTCGCATAATAAAATTTCCGAATAATATAATTCCTAAATTATAAAATTCCTAAATCATAAAATTCCTAAATCAGAAAATTCTCGATAAATAAAATTACTGAATAATAAAATTCACGGATATTAAAATTCCAAGACAATGAAATTCGCCATTCATAAAATTCCAGAATTAAAAAATTCCCGAATAATAAAATTTTCAAATAATAAAAATCCCGACTTGTAAAATTCCCGAATTTGCTATAAAATTTTCAAATAAGAAAAAATTTTTGAATTAAAAATTTTTAGAATATTAAAATTTCTGGATAATAAAATTTCAGTATAATGGAATTCCCGAATTAAAAAATTCCGAATAATAAAAATTTCGAATAATAAAATTCCCGAATGTGTAATGAAATTTTCGAATAATAATATACCTGAATAATAAAATTCCTGAATAATAAAATTCCTGAATAATAAAATCCATGAATCATAAAATTCCACAATAATAAAACTGCCGAATTAGAAAATTCCCGAATAATAAGATTCCTAAATTTATAAAGTATCCATATAATAAATTTCCCGAATTAAAAATTTCTGAATATAAAATTCCAGAATAATGAAATTTTCTGATAATAAAAGTCCCGACTAATAAAATTCCTAAATGTTTAATAAAATTTCCGAATAAGAAAAATTCCCGAATTGAAAATTTTCAAAATATTGAAATTCCTGGATAATAAAATTTCCGTATAATAAAATTCCCGAATTGAAAAATTCCCGAATAATAAAATTCGTGAATTATGAAATTCCCGAATAATAAAATTCCCAAATTGAAAATTTCCAGATAATAAAATTCCTGAATTATAAAATTCCTCAATAATAAAATTACCGAATTAAAAAACTAACGAATAATAAAATTTCTGAATAATAAAGTTTTCAAATTGAAAAATTTGAAAATAATAAAATTGTAGTATGATAAAATTGCAGAATAATAAAATTCCCGAATTAAAAAATTCCAGAATAATAAAATTCCTAAATTATATAATTTTTAAATTAGAAAATTCTCGAGAAATAAAATTCCCGAATAGTAAAATTCCCGGATAATAAAATTCCAAAATTAAAAAATTCCAAAATAATAAAATTCGTCAATAATAAAATTCGCGAAATAGAAAATTTCCTAATAATAAAAATCCCGAATAATAAAATTCTCGATTGTGTAATAAAATTTTCGAATAATAAAATACCTCAATAATAAAATTGCTGAATCAGAACATTTTCGTATGATAAAGTTCCTGAATAATAAAATTCCCGAATGACGAAATTCCCAAATAATAAAATTTACGAATGAAAAAAAATTTCCGAATTGAAAAATTTCAGAATAATAAAATTCCTGAATAATAAAATTCCTGAATGATAAAACTTCCGTATAATAAAATTCTCGAATTGAAAAATTCCCAGATAATAAAATTTTTAAATCATAAAATTCTCTCCAACAATAAAATTCCTAAATAATTCAATTCCTGAACAAATTGCCGAATTGGAAAATTCCGGAATGATAAAATTCCTAAATTATAAAATTTTCGTATGATAAAATTATCGAATAAGAAAAAATTTCCGAATTGAAAACTTTCAGAATATTAAAATTCTTGAATAATAAAATTTCCGTAAAATAAAATTCCCTAATAATAAAATTTTCGAACAATAAAATCCTGAATTATGAAATTCCTAATAATAAAATTTACAAATTAAAAATTTCCAGATAATAAAATTCCCGGTTTTGAAAATTTACGAATAATGAAATTTTCAAATAATAAAATTCTCTAATAATAAAAATCCCGAATAATCAAATTTCCGAATAATAAAATTCCTGAATTATAAAATTCCCAATAATAAAATTCCCGAATAATAAAATTTCCAAATTATAAAACTCCCAAATTGAGAATTTTCAGATAATAAAATTCCTGAAGCATAAAATTTCTCAATAATAAAATTCCCGAATTAGAAAATTTTTTAATAATTAAATTCCCAAATTAGAAACCTTACTAATAATAAAATTTCTGAATAATAAAAATCGCAAATCGAAAAATTTCAGAATCATAAAATTCCTGAATTATAAGATTTCCGTATACTAAAATTTCTGATTAGAAAAATTCTTGAATTATAAACTTTTTCATTAATAAAATTCCCGAATAATAAGATTCCTGAGACAACTGAAAAATACCAAAAAATAAAATTCCCAAAACTTTATAATATTACCGAATTTGAAAATCTCCGACAGAAAATATTTGATTATTGTATTTATAATCAATAAATAATATTTATAAAAAATGTATTGTTTTAATTCGGAAATTTTCTAGTTCTGATATTTTATAGTTTGTCAATTTTCTTTCGGGAACTTTATTATTCGGGAATTTCGTTATTCGGGAAGTTTATAATCCGGAATATTTATTATTTAGAAATTTTATAATTTGCGAATTTTATTTTTCAGAAATTTTAATATTTGGAAATTTTATTTCTGAGAAATTTTCCGGAATTGGAAAATTCCCGAGTAATAAGTTTCCCAAATAATAAAATTATCGAATAATAAAATTTCCGAACAGTTTATTATATTACCAAATTACCGAATAATAAAATTCCTGACAGAATATTGCAGAATTATAAAATATCTGGACTATAAAGATCCCGAATTGAAATAATTAAAAATTTTGTTCTTTAATAAATATTATTTATTTATTAAAAATGAGGTAATGAAATATTTTTATCAAAAAAATTGTTTAAATATTTATAGTTTCTTAAAACTATTGTTTAAATTTATAATAACAATGCTTTTATGAAAATTGTTTGAAAAAAATAAATTTAAGAACACGTGCGCTTCAAATTCAATTCAGCACTGATTTATTTCTTGGTCTTTTTTTTTAATTAACAATTTAATTTTTGAGAACATTTTTTTTTAATTAGAAAAACACTATGTACAATTGCAATAAAAATTTTTTTGCCCAGAAATATATTTAGTCCAAATAATGTTATTTTAAATTTAAATAATTATTTTTAAAAACTTTAAACATTAAAAAAATGTTCTGCGATAAAAATAATTGATATTTTTAAATGTTTGAATTCGGGAGTTTTATAATTCGAGAATTTTCTAGTTCTAATATTTTACAATTCGGCATATTTCTATCGAGAATTTTCAAATTCTGTCATATTATAAACTGTCAGGAATTTTATTATTCGGGAATTTCACAGTGTCGGGAATTTTTCTTTTTGGGATTTTTTAGTCGTCCCAAAAATTGCTTGGATCAAATTATTTTGATAGCGTATTTTTAATTAATATATAATATTGATCAAAAACAATTTCTGCAATTTTTTGAATTCGGAAATTTGATATAGTCGGATATTTTATATTTCAGCAATTTCATAATTGCGGGAATTTTTTATTTCGAATATTTTTTTTTTTGAGGAATCTAACGGTTTCGAGAATTTTATTTTTTCTGATTATGCAGTCATCTTAAATTTTTCTTTACGATGTAAAATTTTTTTAAATTATTGTTAGGATTTAAAATAAAAATAATTTTCAAAATACACATAGGACATTAAAAATAAATTTCTTTGTATTTTTTTAACAAATAAATAATATATATTTTTTCAAAATTTATTTGTTAAATTTGGCAATTTTCTGTCGGGAATTTTAATTTTTGGGATTTTTCAGTCGTCCCGAAATATAGAATATCCGACACTGTAAAATTTCCGAAATTAAAAAATTCCAGAATTTGAATAATTTAAAAATTTGTTTCTTAATAATAATAATTTATTTATTAAGAATAAAATAATAAAATCTTTTGGTCAAAGAAAAATGGGTATGACTGAACAGTTCCCGAATTGGAAAATTCCTGAATGATAAAATTCCTGATAGTTTATAATATTACCGAATTTGAAAATTCCTAATAACAAAATTCCCAACAGAAAATTCCTGAATTATAAAATATCCGCAGTAGAAAATTCTTGAATATCAAAAAAAAATTTTCTTACGAATATTATTTATTTATTAAATATACAATAATCAAATATTTTCAATGTTCAAAGTTTCTAAAATTATTGTTTGAATTTATAAAAACAAAAGTTGAAAAAAAGTTTCATCCAGAAATATATTTTTTTCAATCATTGTTATTTTAAATTCAAACAATAATTTAGAAACATTAAAAATAATTTTTTATAGACATATTTGATTATTGTATTTTCAAAACAAATAATATTTATAAAAATTAATAATTGTTTAAATTCGAGAATTTTATTATTCAGGAATTCCAAGTTCACCAATATTATAAATTTTTAGGAATTTTATTGTTTGGGAATTTTCCAATTGGGAAATTTAATTTTTCGGGATTTTTCAGTCGTTGCGAAAAATGATTTTTCATCGTGAGTATATTTGGATATTATTTTCATTTTTTAAAAGATATTCAATTATATAATAAAATCTTCACAAAAAAATGATCGATTTTATTATTAAATTTAATATATTTTAAAAAATAAAAATTAATTTTCAAATACACTTAAGGTGAAAAATAAATTTTCTTTAAAGTATTAAAAAAATAAAGTTTCCTTCCATGCATTTAGTATATTGTTTGACCCTCGACGAGCAGACATCTTGGATTGACCCCACCCGGCCTGAAATACCTGATCAAAGTTCCGCGAAAATTCAAATTTAATAAATGAAACAGCGTTTTTATGCAAGTTTATAAAAAAAATTTTTTTTATTTATAAAACAGAGTATTAAGGTCTTTCAGTCATTCATTTTCAAAAAAATTCAATTATTTGATGTACAGTCCATTTTTCTCTTTGACTTGAAAATTCAACAATTTGGTTGTCTTTTTTTTACTTTTTTGACTGAAAATATTTTTTGCTGAAATATCAACTATTACATTTTACACTACATATTTGTACTATTATTTATTTATTTGAATATTCCACTATTATATATTACATTTTACGTTAAGATTTTTTTTTTTAAATACAACTGCTTGATCGAAAGATTTACAACTTTCATAAGAATTCATTTTTTTGTTGAAGATTCATCTAGTCGGTTGAAAATTTAACTGTTTTGGTGAAAAAAATTCTTTTTGTTAAAGAATAATTAATTGAAAAATTAATTAATCTCAAATTAAACTCTTGTAGCTTGAAATTCCCTAGTTTGAAACTCCCGCCTTTTGAAAATTCTGTAGAAAGGTTTGAGAAATGTGCAAAAGGAGAAATTTCGAAAAAAAATTTTTTATTGTGTTATATAGATATTTTATTGAAGCTGATCGTAAGAAGATCATTTTATATCACATTTATAATCCCATGTTCGTTTTCTCCTAAATAATAATACAGAAGTCTTCCATATCAACATCAAAAATGAAAGTCTCTCTTCAACCCTGTAAATTAAAAAAATCAATAAAAGAATGAGATTTCTTAACTTGTTTTTGAATTTAAATTAAACGCCTTAAGGCAAGGCGTCCAAAGTTTAAAATATTCAAATCGACTATTTGCATATTAAAAATGTTTTTCTTTCTGTAGTTAAAAAAAAACAGTAAAAATTGAACGTAATTACTTTATGAATTTTTTCCAATTAGGTTTAAATATTTCATTTATATCTTTAAAACGTATGGTATTTAAACTTTTTGCGGGAAAATAAGACCTTACTGATTGGTCAGGAGGAAGTAATCTTTAGCCAATTAGGTATTTCAGGTTAGATGGAGAAGATCGAAGATGTCTACACGATGAGGGTCAATCAATAATACTAATTACATGTGACGAAATTTAATTTTTTAATAACTCGTGAAAATTTCTTAATTTTTTACTATAAGTGTGCTAGGGTATTATTACTTTATTTTTACTGTTCCATTCAATATACAAATAAATCATTTTTATTTGCAACGGTTTCATTACTGAATTCAATAGATTTCAAAAAATGAATGAGAATATCCAATCATATTTATGGTGTTTTTTTTTTGCAAGTTATTGAAAATATTAAGCTTAATCCTATGCAATTGGTATTATCAAATGTATTATTACTTTGCCCTCGGAGTGTAGACATCTTGCAAGCTGACGTCACAATCTGAAATACTTATTTCCAAGCAAATTAACTAAGGTTGTATGGAAAAGTTTTTTCGATACTGTTTAAAAAAATTTTTTTTCTCATGAAGTATGCAAACCTTTTTTCGAAAACAATTTATAGAATTTTATGCAATATTAAAAAATAAATATTTGCTAAAAATTACGTAACTACCCAGATAACAATAATGCGGAGCACATTAATACCCACATGACGTGCGAGGCACGCATCGCGTGCAGGATGCGAGACATATGCGTCGCAATTGTCAAAATGCTCATGGCGCAAGGCATATGCGTCGCATTGCATAAACGGCGCATTTTTAAATTAAAATAGTAACAATTATAAACTTTTTAAGACAACAGTGTTAATAATTTATTTTTAAATGCGTTTCTTAAATTGTATTTTTCAACAACAGAAGTATTTTACTTAATAAATAAATATTAAATTCTAATATTATAATGAAATAAATATGCTATTACGTATTTTTTTACGCAAAAAAGGAATTGTTCTTAAAATCCTACAAAAAAAATATTAAAGTATTTTCATCTTTAGACAATATCCTTTTTTAAACCTATTTTTTATCATTTTTTTGATGAGTTTTTCAAAGTTTAAATTTCAAGAAAGCAAATAATAAAAAGTTTAAATTTGCATAATTATTTGTTTTTTTGAATTATTTGCTGAATCACTTAGCAAACACTTTTAAAATAATATTTTTTTTACAAATTATTTCGAACTTATTGTTAGCATAAAATATATGTTTATGTGAGCGAATTTTTTTAAGTAAAACACCGAAAAGGTTTATTAAGTGTCTGATTTGAATTAAATTAAATTTGTTATAAATATGAAAAACACGGAATCAAAATCATTTTAAACGTTTTCATATTTGAAACCAAACATTATTTAAAGAAACAATATACCAAAAAATAATTTCATTTTTGAAAGTCAAACTTTAAAATTGATAAATTTTGCAATATTTTGATGTCTAAACATCACAAAAGAAATTTAGTAGTATTTATGATAGAAGAATATATAATTCATGTTTTTACAGGATTTTTACTTTATTATATAAATCATCAAAAGTCATAAATAGAGTAAAGCAATTCAGTAAAAATTGTTAACACTTTCCTTCATTCAAACACCAGTACCTGCAGAAATGGATTTTGATTAGTTTTACACAATTTTTTGTATAAATTATTTAAGTGTTTTTTCTTCGGAAGAATTATTCCGAAAAACACTACATTCTGATACTAATAAGATAAAAAATATAAGGGTACTTTCTAATCAAAAAATGCATCTAAGAAAGCTTAGTATTTCATATTATGTATTCATATTTTATTATATTATTTAAAGCTTAGAAAGAAATAGTGAAAAATAATTTCCATTCTTGAAAATATGAATCTCAAATTATATTTTTCAAATTCGTTATAAACTTTGTGAGTTTTTCTATATAATATTTAAATTTTATCGATAAGAATCATGTCAAGTCTTAAAAACAATATTTGACTTATTTAATTTTTGGCCGAAATGTTTTAAAAAAAAATACTATATAAATAAATTCACTTGAATTTGCCGTTACATGTGCGTCGCACGCACTAGCTACCTGCACGCGCATGTTACGCGGGTATTAGATTGGACTTCGCTAATTTGTCACACAGCTACACTCGTCCGTAAGAATCTTCAGCATTTGAGGAATTATTTTTTAAATTCTTAGTCAGTTATTACACAGCTAGTGCAAAAATGTACTGAAAGTTTGCACAAATGAATTTACTAAACATTTTTACAATAAAAAATAGTGTATTAAGGTTTAAAACTTTGAGCGCCATAGTCCTTACCTCATATCATCACAAAATTTTATGCAAATGCAAATAATAATAAATAATCCTCAACAAATAAATTTTAAAAGTAATACGTGTTTTAGATGTGCTGATATTAAACTGTGAAAAATATGATTGTAACTTGTGCTGTAAATGTTAAATATTGATGCTGATACGAGGCAATCAGGTTTTGATTTACAGGTCCATCATATAAATATAGCACTTATTCCTATAATAAAAAATACGTTCATGATAAATTACTTGCTCTTGTTTTTCAAACTCAAATACAAATATTATTTATACCTTCTAGAAAACCTAAACGTGTGCCTGCACTGGCTCGCATGACGTGCGACCCGCATGCCGTGCGACGCACATGCGTCTTATTGTGCACACATTCTGTTATCTGGGTACCACTTTAGAGGTCTAATTCTATTGTACGTTAGATTTTTTAAGTGATTAAATACTTACTTGCTAATCAAATATTGATGAGGATGAGGATGCGGAACACACATTAGACATGCAACTTAAATTTTTATAAGTGCAACATTCTGTCTGCTGTTGACAATATCGGCCCGCTTCTCCACAAGGATTAACAGAGCCAACTGGAGGGGCAGAACACACGTTGGATATGCAAATTAAATTTTTTAAAGTGCAACAATCTGACTGCCGTTGACAATATTGGCCCACTTCTCGACAAGAACTAGCAGGGGCTGAACATACGTTGGATGTGCAAGTTAAATTTTTGTAAGTGCAACAATCTGTCTGCTGTTGACAATATTGGCCCGCTTCTCGACAAGAACTAGCAGTGGCTGAACATACGTTAGATGTGCAACTTAGATTTTTGTAAGTGCAACAATCTGTCTGCTGTTGACAATATTGTCCTGCTTCTCGACAAGGACTAGCAGGGGCTGAACATACGTTGGATGTGCAACTTAGATTTTTGTAAGTGCAACAATCTATCTGCTGTTGACAATATTGTC
>JAUELO010000006.1:136597-147379 GCA_032357855.1 Amphibolips quercusostensackenii | reverse complement strand
ATTCGCTCCACCTCGAAACTTTAAGCGTGCTTTAAATTTCATTAAGGGTAAGGACAGCGATGATTTTTGGTATAAGGAGTCTACAGGATGGCACAAATCGACCTGATACTTGGCGATTTGAAAGGTTCACAAAATCCTGAATTTTCTACACCTCGAATTTTCAAACCTACATAAAAACTAACAAAACTAAGTTGCACGGTTTATTTTCAGGATGGAGAATCTACTAAATGGCAGAAAAATCTCCACTAGGTATTTTTAAACAGAAACTCTCGGATAAGGCTCTATGGGCAGAAGTAAAATAACTTTGTTCCACCTCGCGACTTTATAAGTACGTCAAACTTTCAAAAAGCAATATAAATCGATGCTGTTTTAAATTTAGGTTCCAACCGATGGCAAAATTGTCCTACTGTAACGGCGTTTTTCCAAATGAGTTTAAACATGGGTTTGATTGGAAAATATTTTTTCTGACTGTAGAGGGCGACTGATAATGGTCCATATCCCATATGACAGGAATGAATGCGTGCGTAAGAATACGCACAAGCGTGTAAATCGACGAAAGGTAAGAGAAGGAGAGGAAGATCGGAGCATTGACCCGCAACGTGGCTCGCGGCCATGATGCGGCTTTTGCGAAAACGAACGTGACCGGCCGCGGCCGAGACAGGCCGAACTCAATCTCCTTCGCCGGGTCTGCCCTCCGCTGTGGTTCTACTACTTGGATGCTTCTCCTTTATCAATTTTTATCAAGCACCCACAATTTTTTCTTCTAGTGAAAATTTAGAATTTAAAGCTAAATAAGAAATATCTTCAGAAATTCAAAATGAGTTGAAAATAAAAATGTGTTTTTAAGTCGAGGAAGTCTGATTACGTGGCTCTTGCGATAATCTAGTTCCCATTGCTCTCGACCACGTGTTCTCGACCTAGAAGAATAATGCAACGTCGGGAGACTGTACACTGCATTGAAACTTGGCGGACGATCAATAAACCGCCTCGAAAGAGCCGATTCTCTTTGCACTGGTATGACCTCGTATACTTAACAGTACGTCGCGCACGCACCTCCCCAGGACTTCTCACTCTCAAGACGCTCCTTTTCGGAAGGAACGTCTTTTGTAACCTCATTTTATGATTTTTTTAAAAGAAAAAAGCCACAAAAAATCAATTTCAGTCAATTAATCTCCTTCCCGATTCATCTTTGACTGCAAAATGTATCAAAAAGTACCAAGAACAATAAAAAGAGAAGAAAGCCCCACCTAGAGATTTTATTTGACGCCATATTTGCCTCAAAGTGAGGTTAAGACTTTATCTTTGGAATAGAGGATCCCTTCGATGGCAAAAATCGAACCTGTGTAGCCTTTTTGTTTCCAAATGTTCCAAATGGTCAAAAAGTCCAATAAAAGGCAGATAACCTCCACTTGGCGATTTGAATCATGTACAGTTTTGCCTAGAAACAACACTAAGACCCCATATTTGGTACACAAGATCTCCTTAATAGCAAGGATCGACCTTTAATGGTTTTTTTTACCCCAAATATTTAAGAGAGCTTAAAACTCTAAAAAACCTTGAATAACACCCACCTCGCGATTTGATTCGTGTCCGGTTAATCTAAAAATATAGATAAATCTTTAAAACTTGGTATACCAATTCCCCTCAATGGCACAATAAATACAAATGCCAATTTTGAATTTTTTAGTTCAGAATTTATTTCAAAATTGACTTTTAAATCAATTTTACTTAAATAATGTGGTGAAAAACAGACGAGAATTTAATAACCGAGCTAAATTGAATTCTACACATCGGTTCTACGTTCGAAATAGACGCGATGCGTAAACCGTGCATCGTGATAACGACCGGATGCCACTTCCTGCTTACCACGTCTATACCGTCGTGACTGCCCAATGTCGTCCATACTACATCCAACTTTTTATCTCTACCTCGTTACAAATTCGTAAATGATTTCTACCCACGTTTTTACCAGTCGGCGTCTAAAATAGACAAATTGTGAGCAAAAATAGATTTTCTTTAGGGGGGGGGGGGCTTTAAAAATTTTCATATCTAGAACAATCGTAATTATTCTCTGTGGACAACATCGTAAAAATGTCTCGAGGCTATGTAAACTCAGTTGACAATCAATATTAATTAATAATCTGGTACGATAAGCTTATCGGTTTTTTCCTAATTAAACAGTGACAAATAATGTTAAGACAATAATAACATTATTAAATAATTGGTTTCTTCATAAGAAAATTTTTAAAATGTTTTTTGGAAATTATTTTTAATTTTGAGACACTTTTTTCTGGCTCGACTTGATCTGATTAAAAAAAAATCACCGCCAGATGGCGCCGCCGTCGACCTTTTTCGCAAGTGCTGTTCCAGAAAGTAAAAAAACTTCGAGATGAGAAAGACTGTCTTTATTATTAATTTATGCCCATTTATTATTAATTAATTAAAAATTTTTTATAACTTAAATTTATTTCTTTATAATTATAAAATAATTAAATTTTCAAGAAAACAGTTGAACTTTTGACCAAAAAGTTGCGATTTTAAACCTACATAGATGAATCTTTAACCAAATAATTAACTTTTTAAAAGGTTGAGGAGTTTTCCACAAACTACATAAATTTTTCAAAATTAATTTCAATTATTTGAAGAAATTTATTATTTATTGTAAGATTCAATTGAATAAATTTAATTAATTACCAAAAATATTTTTTTTAATTTTTTTAATTAGCTTTAGTTTATTATTTAATATTTTCATTAAGTTGATTTTTATAATATAAAGATATAAATAGTTAAAATTTCAACAAAAAAAAAAGATAAATTTTCAACCAAAAAAAGAAAAGTTAATTTGTCGATAAAAAAATTAATTTTTAACAAAAAAGTACACGAACTTTCAACCAAAAAAATAATTTTTTTAACATAGTTCAATTTTCAACCCAGAAGTTAAATTTTTAACAAAAAAAGAGTTTTCCCTCAAGAAAAATAAATGCATCTAAATTGTTCAGTTTTCAAGCCGCGTAAAAAAATCTTTTTGTAACAAAGTGGTTCATTTTTTATCCAAGTTGTGAAATTTTCAATTTAAAAAAGTTACAAAAAAAGGAATAGCAACATTATCAATTCAAAAAATTAATTTTTTACCACAAAAATGAGTTTTCTAAAAATAGTTAAAATTTCAACCAAAGACATAAATCTTCGACTAAAATTATGAATCTTCAAATGAAATAAATGAATTTTTAGTTAAAAAAAATTAATTTATAACAAAAAAAAACTAATTTTCAACCAAAAAATATGAATTTTCAAACTTAAAAGACGAATTTTCCACAAAATACATACAATTTTCAAACAAATAGTTAAATTTTAAACTAAAAAAATCACTTTTTAACAAAAAGTAAACGGATTTTCAACTAAAATTATGAATCTTCAATTTAAAAAATGAATTTTTTAAATTGTTAAATTTTCAAGCCAAAAGAAACATTTTTTGTAAAACAGTTGAACGGAAAAATGGAAACATTACATTTTCAATAAAAAAAATGTAAACAAAACGAAAAATTCGAAAAAACTAGATGAATTTCAAACCAAGGAAATGAGCGTCAAAAAAATGTTTAACAAAGTAGTTCATTTTTTATCCAAGTTGTTGAATTTTCAATCAAAAAATAAATAACAATAAATAAAAGTTGCATTTCTAGTTCAAAAAATTAATTTTTTACCAAAAAAATAAGTTTTGAACAGAATAATTAAAATTTCTACCAAAGAGATAAATTTCAACCTTAATTACGAATGTTCAACTGGAATAGTTAAATTTTCAGTTAAAAAATTAATTTATAGCAAAAAAAACTAATTTTCCCAAAAAAAAAAAAAATTTCAAACCAAAAAGACGAATTTCCCACAAAATACACGCATTTCCAAACAAATAATTGAATTTCAAATAAAAAACATAATTTTCAGCCAAAAATAGAAAATTAAAATTTTTAGTAAAAAAAACTAGTATACAAGAAAAAGTGAATCAAGAAAATCATTTTTCTACCAAAAAAGATACACTTTTAACCAAAATCAGAAAAATTAGATTTATAGAAGAAAAATGTATTTAAAAGCAAAGGAAAAGAATTTTTTTGAAAAGTTTAATTTTAAACCAAATTTTCCCCAGATAGAGTTATGGGGGAATTTTTTTTGCGATTTGCAACTTGAATGAAAGATTTGTCGAAAAAGTACAAATAAGTTAAAAATAATAATTACTTAAGAATTTTAAACCTTCAAACAAAAAACTAATTTTTACCAAATCAGTTCAACTTTTACCAAAGTTATTGAATTTTCAATTTAAAAAAATACATTTTTAGTCAAAAATGGAAAAGTTTAAAAAATTAATTTTTTATAAAGAAATAAAAATTATTTTCCAACAAAACAGTTAATATTTCACCTGAAAAGATGATTTTTTAACTAAAATTATGAATCTTCAACTGGAATATTTAAATTTTCAGTTCAAAATCTTAAATTTTTTCCTGATTTCCAGGTTTTCACTGACCTACTGGCCACTGGCAATCTACAGTGAATAATCAATGATTAAAAACACTAAAACTCGTTAAATAATTAATTTTATTCTATTACTAGTTAAGACACCATAAACTTTTATAAATAAAAATAAATTATTTTTCTTTTTTTTGTGCTCTTAATTAATGATTATCCACTGTAGGAAGGCTCCCCCAAGATAGAGTTGTAGGAAAAAAATAATTTTTTTCTGTAAGAAAATTTAAAGTTGTAGGTATTTAAAAAAATTAATTTTCCCCGATTTTCACGTTTTCTTGACCTACTTTGACACCCCGTTAATAATTAATTAAAAATAGGGGAGACCTCCCTACAGTGGATAATTATTAATTAAAAATACTAATATTAGCAAAATAATTAATTTTTTTCTAATAATAGTTAACACACTATACATAACCATAAATTAAAATTGAAATTAATTATTTTTCTCTTATTTGCGCTCTTAATTAATGATTATCCACCGTCGAAAAGCTCCCCCTGGATAGAGTTGTATAATTTTTTTTTTTTTTTTTGATTTTCAACTGGAATGAAAAATTTTTTTAAAAAAGTACAGATAACTTGAAAATAATAATTATTTAAAAATAACTTAAGTGCCTTGCATCGGCAGGTTGCTGTGGCCTAAAAGCCTTCAGGACTCTCGCCGAGATTTCTATATGTTAATTCATCTATACCACGACTTGAATCGAGATGCCCCACATATCACGTTTCTTCCGGATATCCTCGATGCAAATCCAATCTTACTAATCGATCAGTACACTTCGAGATATTTTACAAAAAAGTTGTTGTAACACTCAAAATAGAAAATTAAATTAAAAAATATAAATTTTGAACCAAAAATGGAAAAATTAAACTAAATAATAGTAAATACTTAATATTAATGAATATTATTTAACTAATTAATAATAATAAATAAAATAATAATTAAATTAAATAATAGTAAAAAAATTAATTTTCAACAAAAAATGAAACGAATATTAAAAAGAAACCAAAGTGATATTTCCACCAAAAAATATTTTAATTTTTAATAAAAAATATTTTAATTAAATCAAAAAATCTAGTGTAAAAGTCTGCAATCGACGGGGCTGCTACAAAATCCAAATTTTGAAATTCCCTGACTTTTCCTGACCTATTTTTAATTTTCCTTTACCAATTTTTTATTTTCCCTGACCGTTCTATTTTTTTTAGTTATAAAAACAACTTGATATCTAGAAGAAAAATAATGTTAATACAAAAAAGTGTTTGTTTTTAAATATTCTTAAAACACTTTTAATGATAGTTCAGAAAGATAAATTTTGAAACAAAAGTGGAAAAATTAAGTAATTAAATGTTAATTAATTAATAATAATACATTAAATAATAGTTAAAAGAATTAATTTTAAACAAAAATGAAACGAATTTTCAACAAAATTATAAAATTTTCAACCAAAGTGATATTTTCACCAGAAAATATTTTAATTTTCGAATGAAACAGAGGAATTTTCAACCAGGAAACATTTTTCAGTCAATAAATAAAAAAAACTCTTAAAATGTTGAAATTTTGTGCAAAAAGAAAATAATAATTTTTCTACACAATAGTTAAATTTTCAAATCGAAAATATGATTTTAAAAAATGAATTTTTAACCAAAAATTTGAATTTTCAACCCAAAAAGAAACAAATTTTCAACTAATTTTTTTGACGGACTGATTTTGAAATGAAAAAAGAGGAATTTTCCACCAGAAAAGATTTTTTAATTATTTAAAAAAACGCATATAAAATTTTGAATTTTTATGCCGAAAATACAATTTTTCTAGAAAATAGTCAAATTTTCGATTCGAAAATACGATTTAAAAAAAAATTAATTTTTAACCAAAAAGTTGAATTTTTAACCAAAAAATACCAAAAATACAATTTTTCTAGAAAACAGTTAAATTTTCAAATCAAAAACACGACTTAAAAAAAAAATAATTTTTAACCAAGAAGTTGAATTTATACCCAAAAATATGAATTTTTAACAGGAGTTTAACTTTCAGCCACAAGAGATTTTTCATTCAGTAACGAAAAAAAATGGATTTCCTACAAACTAGTTTTATTTTTCAACACAAAAATATAAACTTTCTGCAAAAATTTCAAAATTTTAGTCAAAAAATAATTTTTAACCAAAAATTTTTTTCAAGAAACCAGTTAAATTTTCAACCAAAGAAATGAATTTTTGACCAAAAATAAAATAATTCAATTTTCAGTAAAGAAATTTATTTTGAAAAAAAAAATCACCAAAAAAAAAACCGAATCTCAAAGCAATAGTTCAATTTTCAGGAAAATAAATTGAAACAACAAAATAGTTAAATTTTTAAACAAAGAAATTAATTTTTAACCAATAATAGAACAGGTAAATTTTCACTAAAAAAATTTATTTGCAACCAAATAAAATAAATTTTTCATTAAAAATGTAGAACCTCAACCAAAAAATGCAGTTTTAACCAAATAGTTGAATTTTCGGCACAAAAGATGAATTTTCTACAAAAGAAAAAATTCAACAAATCAGTTAAATTTGCAACCAAAGAAATTAATTTTTAACTAATAATAGAATAGTTGAATTTTCAGTTAAAAATTTATTTTTTAACACAAAAAAATCAACAAAAAAAATCAAATTTTAAAACAATAGTTAAATTTTTCAGGAAAATAAATTTTCAAACAAACAAAAAATAGTTAAATTTAAATTCAATAGTTACATTCAACCAGCAAAATAGTTAAATTTTCAACCAAAGAAATTAATTTTTAACCAAAAATAGGAGAGTTAAATTTTCACTAAAAGAATTTATTTGCGACCAAATAAAATAAATTTTTAATTAAAATTAAGAACCTTAACCAAAAAAATCGGTTTTAACTAAATCGTTGAATTTTTTGCACAAAAGATAAACTTTTGACAAAACAGTTTTATTTTTCAACACAAAAATATAAAATGTCTGCCAAAATTTTCAAATTTCAGTTAAAAAATTATGTAAAAAAAAAATTCAAGAAACCAATTAAATTTGCAACTAAAGAAATTAATTTTTAACCAAAAATAGAATAGTTGAATTTTTAGTGAAAAAATTTATTTTCAACACAAAAAAATCAACAACAAAAAAATAAAATTCAATGCAACAGTTCAATTTTCAGGAAAATAAATTTTTAACAAAAAAAAAGTTAAATTCAAATTCAAAAGTTAAATTCAACCAACAAAATAGCTTAATTTTCAACCCAAGAAATCAGTTTTCAACCAAAAATAGAATAGTTAAATTTTCAGTAAAAAAATTGATTTTCTATTTTAATTTTTAACCCAAAAATTTGAATCCTCAAACAAAACAAAAAAATGATTTTTTTAACAAATTATTGAATTTTTAACAAAATAATAAAATTAACTTGAACTTCAGTAAGAAATTCTGCTCTTTCGTGTTTTTAATTAATATTATTTATTAAGTTGTTAATAATTATGTTACTACAAATATTTTTGGATTAGAAAGTAACAATAAAATAATCAGGTTTCTTGGTTCGATTTCCCCATAACACAGGAGTTGAAACGCAATAGCATGTAACTCGATAAAACTCGCTGAAATTTGATTCCGGTATTCGAATTCCTTATTCCCGGTACAGAATCTACGAAAAACATTTTTAGCAAAAACTTCTAGTCCTCAATCATATTTATTAGAATTAGGGATTAAGAAAAATTATTTTCTTCAGTATTTTATATCAAATGACATAGAAAAAAAAATATCTTGGCTGGGAATCGAACCCCAGTTAGGCGCTCCGTGAACAAATAGTTTAATCAACTAAGCTAAACACAATCCTTACGCTCTCTGATGACCGAGAAGCAAAACTCACCAATACGACCCACCTCGAAAATTAAATTCCTTCTAAAAAGCGAACAAAATAATATAATTGGTTCATAATCAATAATTAAGATTCTATTTCATGGCACAAATTAAAATTCCACATTTCATCACTGCAGATTAATTTAAAAAGCTAGAGGACTCAAAAAGCCGAAAATTGACCCCACCTCGCGACTTTTGTCATCTCTAAAACTTTGTAAAATACAGATTAGTCGCTGATTTTCGAAATATAGAATCCTTGCAGTAGAAAAAGATGATTAAGTATGTTTATTACAATTAAAAAAATGATCACTTTAATAATTTTGTCAGGAATCGAACCCAGGTTAGGCGCTTCTTGAACAAGTAGTCTAACCAACTAAGCTACACACAATCCTTACATTCCCTGAACACCCGGAAGCAAAACTCACAAATTCGACCCACCTCAAAAATTAATTTCCTTCCAAAAAGGCAACAAAATAATATTATTGGCTCATACTCTAAATTTAGATTCCATTTCATGGCACAAAGTGAACTTCCACATTTCGTCACTGTAGATTAATTTAAAAAGGTAGAGGACTCGAAAAGCCGAAAACTGCCTCCACCTCGCGACTTTTGTCAGCTCTAAAACTTTGTAGAATAGAGATTAGTCGCTGGTTTTTAAAATATAGAATCCTTGCAGTGGCAAAAGATGAGTAAGTATGTTTATTACAATTTAAAAAATTCAATTCAATAATTTTGTCAGAAATAGAATATTTTTAACAGCGTTTTCGAGCCGTCAATTACTGATTCGATCGGATGTAAGAGGTCAAAATGCAGCCAGAACCAGTTGTCCACCTCGCTCATCTCACCGCCTCTTTCAGTTCCCCCAAGTAGCGTGCATACCAAACATTCCGCCCCTTTACCTTGAGTACAAGCACGCATACGATTATTTAGTAACAGTTGTATTCTGCAATTTTTAACGGAAATTTATAACGGATTATAATAATCATCCCCTCAAAAGATTGCTTAATTAAATTATAAATATAAACGAAATCTAAATTTAAAATATATACTTGAAAACAATAACAAATATTTATCAATTTAAATAATTATTTATTTATGCTGAAAATGATATATATTAATTTCTGCTTATGTCTACAATTTAGACAGGAGGTTGCAATAAAAAAAATTGCGATAAAGCAGCTTTCTCCCGGTACGGGGCAACTAGGTATGCTATATAATTGCTATGAAATAATAACTGCTAATTTTTAGCACTCTTGGTACTTTCACCTGTCGTACTTTTACTATTAACATTTGCAACTCTATTAATTAGAATAAACATTTCACCACGGGACTTGTCGAATTTATTAGAAAATAATTTAAATTCGATGAATCTATCAATTTTTTGTAAAATTTGTTTCTAAATAAAATTTATATCTTTTTACAATAAAAAATATATAGTGATATATATAATTTTTCGCCATCACATAGATTCCATATTACACAAACCAACGCCTAATATCCATCCTCCTAAATTTTACAGACAAAAAAAGTCGCGAGGTGGAGTCATTGTTCCGTTTTTTTGGTCCTCCAGCTTTTTGAAGAATCCCAGTACATCCGAATTGACCAGTCCATGTTTTGCCACCATAAGGAATCTAAATTTTAAAATTGAGTCAAAATAATTATTTTTCTTACTGTTCAGGGGGAAATTAAATTTCGAGGTGGACCAAATTCCACTAAATTCCGCTAAACGAAGCTTGGAATGAGCTAGGTTGAGTTTGAAATTTACCGTCTTAGTGAATTCGCCGCTAGATGGCGCCATCGTAAATCACTCTCGCAAGCGGTGAATTTTTATAGATTTATTTTAAACATTTCTTTATATAATATTTGTGCCTTTAGTTTTCAAGAAACATATTTCGAATATATTTTACATTTCCAAATTAAATTATTCTGAACATTGGTTATTATTGGTTCTGAAGAACACTTCACTTTTGATAAACCGGATAGATTAGCCTTACGTAAGAAAATGGGTGACCGTTCTTTGTCTCCGTAGGCCTCGATGCTAATGCCTCGAGAAATTTGAAAACCAAATTCTCCTTAATTCTTGCAGTCGAGTGATAAACTCAAATCGCATTTACGTCGAAAGTCGAGGGAAGACTTTACTTAAGAATTTAGTATAAAATTATCTTCCTTAAAAATTACTAAAAAATAAAGACAAATTAGCTAGGACTCCTGTGGGGTATCGTCTGAGATCGTTTGCGACCGATCAGGGTTCGATCCCCGAGACCTGACAACTTTTTTTCTATTTTTTTAATACAGAAATAAAATTTTCTGATATCAAGCAATACTTGTAAACACTTTTGATTTTTTAAAACATTTTAAAACATTTCAAAACTGTTGTTTTAACTAAACATGTACTTTTTGTGATTCTGACTTATGAGAGA
>JAUELO010000006.1:112802-125950 GCA_032357855.1 Amphibolips quercusostensackenii | reverse complement strand
AGGCTGAAACTTTACGCCTCGTCCTCCTCGTTTTCCAGATGGTGAAAGAGGGATGCGACGGGGAGGATAGAGATTCTATCGATTGCCTCTCTGCATTCCTCGCCGGCTTTCTAGAACGCATTTTTTACTCTCTTCAAATCGAGTTTCAAATTCACCTGATCACCTGCTCCTCTTTCCATTCCCAGAATCTAATCTAACCATCAGTGATTAACAAAATAGCCGAATTTTCAAAAAAATTATTAAATTTTCAACAAAATACTTGGATTTTCAAAAAAATAAATAAAAGTTCAACAAAAAACTTGAAAACAAAAATTATTAAATTTTCAACAAAATACTTCAATTTAAAAAAATTAAATTTTTAAGAAAATATTTGAATTTCAACAGATAAAAATAAATTTCAACAAAATACTTAAATTAAAAAAAAAAAAATTAAATTTTAAGGAAAATACTTGAATGATCAAAAGAAATAATAATTTTCACCAAAGTAAGTGAATTAAAAAATTATTAAATTTTCAACAAAATACTTTAATTAAAAAAAAAAGATTTATATTTTTAAGAAAATCCTTGAATTAAAAAAAAAAAAATTAGTTTTTAACAAAATACTTGAATTAAATTTTTATTTTTAATTTACAACAAAATACTTGAATTTTCAAAAAAGCAATTACATTTTTCAACAAAATACATCAATTTTTAAACAAGTAATTGGACTTTCAATCCAAAAAACATAGATTTTCAATCAAAAATTGAATTTTAACATTTTTATTGACAAAAATTAATTTTCAACCAAAAATTAAACGACTTTTAAACAAAATAGTTCTTTTTTTCACCAAAAATATAAATCTTCAACAAAAAAAATAAATTTTGAACAAAAGACTTTAACATTTAACCAAATAATTGAATTGTTAACAAAGTACTTTGATATTAAAAAAAAACAAATGATTAAATTTTCAAAAAAATACTGCAATTTTCAAAAAAAAATTTAATTTTAAACAAAATACTTCAATTTAAAAAAAAAGAATTAATTTTTTAAGAAAATACTTGAATTTTGAACAAAATAATTGAATTTATTAAAATAAATAAATTTAAAAAAAAATACTTTAATTTTCAAAATAAAAGAGAATTCTATTTTTTTTTAAATACTTGAATTAAATTTTTTTTAATTTTCAACAAAATACCTGAAGTTTCGAAAAAATAGAATGAAATTTAAACAAAACACTTGAATTTTTAAAAACAATAATTCAATTTTCAAAAAAGTAAGTACATTTTTCAACAAAATACTTGTATTTTTAACAAAATATTTGAATTTAAAAAATTATTAAATTTCCAACAAAATACTTTAATTTTCAAAATAACAGAGAATTATATTTTTAAGAAAATGCTTGAAATAATTTTTTTTTTATTTTTAACAAAATACTTGAATTTTCAAAAGAAATAGAATTAAATTTGAACAAAATACTTCAATAAAAAAAAATTCAATTTTCAAAAAAGTAATTACATTTTTCAATAAAATACTTAAATTTTTTTAAAAATAATTGAACTTTCAACCAAAAAACATAAATATTCATTTAAAAATTGAATTGTTAAATTTTTATTTACAAAAATTAATTTTCAACCAAAAATTAAACGACTTTTGAACGAAATAATTCATTTTTTGACCAAAAATATAAATCTTCAACAAAAAAAAATTTATTTCCAACAAAAGAGTTTAACATTCTACCAAATAATTGAATTGTCAACAAAGTACTTAGATATTCAAAAAAAAAAATTATTAAATTTTCAACAAAATACTTCAATTAAAAAAAAAAGAATTAAATGTTCAAGAAAATACTTGCATTAAAAAAAAAAATTAATTTTCAACAAAGTACTTTAATTAAAAAAAAAAGAATTAAATTTTAAAGAAAATACTTGCATTTTCAACACAAAAAAAATAATTTTCTACAAAATAATTGAATAAAAAAAATTATTAAATTTCCAACAAAATACTTTGATTTTCAAAATAAAAGAGAATGATATTTTTAAGAAAATACTTGAATTTTCAAAAAAGATTTAGTTTTCAACAAAATGCTTGAAATAAAACTTTTTTTTATTTTCAACAAAATACTTGAATTTTCAACAAAAAAAAAATTAAATTTATAAGAAAATACTTCAATTTTCAAAAAAAAAAAATTTAATTTGAACAAAATACTTCAATTTTCAAAAAAGTGATTACATTTTTTAACAAAATACATGAACTTTTAAACAAATAATTGAACTTTCAAACCTAAAAACATAAATTTTTAATCAAAAATTAAACTGTTAAATTTTTATTTACAAAAATTAATTTTCAACCAAAAATTAAACGACTTTTGAACAAAATAGTTTATTTTTTCACCAAAAATATAAATCTTCAACAAAAAAATTAATTTCCAACAAAAAAGTTTAACATTCAACCAACCAAATAAAATCAATTTTTAACAAAGTATTTGAATATTCAACAACAAAAAATATTGCATTTTTGAACAAAATACTTCAATTTTCAAAACAAAAAGGAACTAAATTTTTAAGAAAATACTTGCATTTTCAAAAAAAAAAATTAATTTTTAACAAAATATTTCAATTTAAAAAAAAAGAATTAAATTTTTATAAAATGCTTGAATTAAAAAAATAATAATAATTTTTAACAAAATAATTGAATTAAAAAAATTATTAAATTTTCAACAAAATACTTTAATGTTCAAAATAAAAGAGAATTATATTTTCAAGAAAATACTTGAGTTTTCAAAAAAATTTAGTTTTTAACTAAATACTTGAATTAAATTTTTTCTTAATTTTCAACAAAATATTTAAATTTTCAACAAAAAAAATTAAATTTTTAAGAAAATACTTCAATTTTTAAACAATAGAATTAAATTTGAACAAAATACTTCAATTTGAAAAAAAAATTAAATTTTCAAGAAAATACTTGAATTTTCAACAACAAAAAAATATAATTTTGAACAAAATAATTAAATTAAAAAAAATTATTAAATTTTCAACAAAATACTTTGATTTTCAGAAAAATAATTCAATTTTCAACAAAATACTTAAATTTTCAAAAAAGTAATTACATTTTTTAACAAAATACATGAATTTTCAAACAAATAATTGAACTTTCAAACAAAAAACGTAAATTTTCATTTACAAAAATTAATTTTAAACCAAACATTAAACTTAAATTAAATTTATTTTTATACTTAATTAAATTTTCAAAAAACTAATTACATTTTTTAACAAAACACATGAATGGTCAAAAAAATAATTTAACTTTTAACTAAGAAACATAAATTTTTGAATTTTTATTTTAAAAAATTAATTTTAAACCAAAAATGAAGCGGATTTCGAAGAAAATAGTTATATTTTCTACCACAAAGATAAATCTGAAAAAAAAAATAATTTTCAACAAAGGAGTTGAACATTTAACCAAATACTTGATTTTTTAACTAAAATGCTAATTTTTTCAATAAGAAGATTAATTTTCGAAAATAAAAGACAAATTTTCAACATAATATATCAATTTAAAAAAAAATAATTACATTTTTAACCCAATAGTTAAATCTTCAACTAAAAAAGTAATTAAATTTTTCACAAAATACTTAAATTTTCAAAAAAGTAATAAAATATTTAAAGAAAGACTTAAATTTTCACAAAAATAATAAAATTTACAAGACAATACTTCAACCTTCAAAAAAGTAATTACATTTTTCATCGAAATGGAAGAATTTTCCACTGCAAAATATACATTTTTGATCAAAAATTAAACTGTTAAATTTTTATTTTAAAACATTAAATTACAACCAAAAATAAAACGAGTTTCGATCAAAATAGATGAATTTTTAACCAAATAGTGGAATTTTCAACAAAGTAACGAAAAAAAATTTAACAAAATACATGAATTTGCAAACAAATAGTTGAATTTTCAAATGAAAAATATAAATTGTCCATCAAAAAGTGAACTGTTGAATTTTCATTGCACTTCAACAAAATACATGAATTTTCAAACAAATAGCTAAATTTTCAACTATAAAATATCAATTTTCAATAAAAAATTAAATTGTTAAAATTTCATTTAAAAAATTAATTATCAACCAAAAATTTGATGACTTTTGGACAAAATAGTTGCATTTTTAACCAAGAAGATAAAGCTTTGAAAACAAAACAAAATTACTTTTGAACAAAATAGTTGAATATTCAACCAAATAGTTTAATTTACAATTTAAAAAATTATTTCTAAACTAATCAAAAGTTTTTTCGACATAATATGAATGTAGTTTAATTTTGAACCAAATATATGAATTTTAAATTAAAATTACGAATCTTCAAAAAAACAGAAAAATTAATTTTCAATAAAAGAGCTAAATTCGCAACTGAAAAAGATTAATTTTCAACCAAACAGTTGAATTTTTAATTAAAAAATACCAATTTCCAATAAAAAGTAGCAAAGTTTTAACCAAAAATGAAATACCTTTAATTTTCGGTTCAAAATTCCCGGATTTTGCCCTGACCAATTTTTTGTTTTCAATCAAAGATATAATTTTTTAACTAAAATAATGAAGCTGCAAACAAAAAAATAAATATTTATCAAAGCAGTTCAACTTTTTAACGGAAAAGACTAATTTTCAACCAAAAGACAAATTTTTCACCCAAAAAGTTGAATTTTTAACAAAATAATTAAATTTTCAATACAGAAAGATAAATTTTCTGTCCAAATAGACAAGTGTTTAATAAAACAAATACATTTTCGTCAAAAAAAAAGACTTTTTAACATAATACTTGAATTTTCGACCTAAAAATTAAAATTTTAAACCAAATAGTTAAATTTTCAAAAAAAAAAACATGAATTTTCCACGAAAAAGATAAATATTCTAAAAAATAATAATTTCCTCAAAATACGTGATTTTTTCAACAAAGAGTTGAATTTTCAACTAAGAAAAAATATCAAGCAAAAATGGAAAAGTTAAATTTTTAGTAAAGAAATTAATTTCCAACAACAAAAAAGAATTTTTTACAAAATTGTCACATTTTCAAGTATAGGAATAAATTTTCAACTAAATTGATGAATGCGAAAAATTCTTTTTCACAAAAATGTTCAACTTTTAAACAAAAAAGACGAATTTTCTACAAAAATTTTCAACCATAAGGTCGAATTTTTAACAAAACAGTTTTAAATTTTAACCAGAGATAAATTTTTACCTAAAAAGTTTATTTTCAACCAGACGAATTTCAAACTAAACAAGAAATCAATTTTTAACCAAAAGTTGAGTAAATTTTGCCGACTTGTACACGAATGATTGAATTTTCGACTAAAGTTTTTTTTTAGTTTTTTTAAACAAACTGTTTAAACAATTAGATAACGGTTTATCATTAAATATTGCTCTTAAAAATGACAAATTACTGTATTATTTACAGAAAAAGAACATGTCAAATATTTATTTTTAAAAAATAGTAAAAAAAATTATTTAAACAAATAAATAATATTTCATGATACGCCACAAAGTTATTTAAAAAACTATGTAGTTTGTTACCACCTCTTGAGAAAAAGTTGATAAGAAAAAAAAATTATTTAAACAAATTGAAATTGGTTAAACAATGGAAAATAAGTTAAAAAAATGCTTTAAAATATTTGTCTTGACAAATAAAAATAACTTATGGCAAAAAACGGAAAACATATCGCATGCATCAATTTTGCCCAAAATTGTAGCTCATGTAGTAGCACTTCGGTTTCATAACCGAGAAGCTGCGTGTTCGATTCTCGCTGCCTGAATTTTTTTATATATTAAAATTTTTGCAAATATAATTCCCGCCAATAATCATCAAAAATTATTCAATTAATAATTTTTAAAATTCCTTTCTTCACAGAAAACCCAATTTTTTCATCTTTATCACGTTTTTCCTAAACAAATTTAATTTCTAAAAGTGGTATTCATTTTTTACATAAGGTCAACCAATTTTTAAAAAATTAGAAACATAAACGTGGCTTTTTAAATGAAAAATTGTATTTTTAATCAAAATTTTCAAACAGAACAGTTACTTATCAAAGAAATATTTCCTTCAGCAGGTACGAAATACGAATATTAACATTTATAGAAAATAAATTTTGATTACAAAAACATAATAAAGTTAAAAAAAAACGTTTTCCCGTAAAAAGGGCATTTAAAAAATTACTGTTTGTATAATTTTTTAAGATTATTAAAGAAAATGATACTTATAAGGATTTTAATACATAAAAAATTTAATAAAAAATGTAGGAAGCGAGAATCGAACACGTAACCTTCCGCCTATGAAGCCGAAGCGCTACTGGCTGAGCTACAAGACGATAAAAAATATTTATCGCTAAACGAATTTCTGACTCACTGGAATCATTCCTGAAATTGTCTTAAAATCTTCTGGATTCGTTTTTTTGACAATTTGTTTAAAATCGTTTGTAATGTTTTAAAACATTTTTAAATATTCTCTTAAAATTAATTTTCTTGAATGAAAAATTACTTTAAAAATACCTAGAAGTTAAAAGGACATTTTTTATCATCTTGAAACCTTTTAAAATCTTTTAAAAACTTAAAAATTTTATTTCGAATATTTCTTTTCGAATTTTTTTTTCGTATCTTTGATGAAAATTCACATTTTTAGTAAATAATTTGTTGTTTGGTAAGAATTAATTTTTTAACTGAAAATGTAACTATTCCATTTTTGATTGAAAATATAGCTATTTTAGTTCCAAATTAATTTTTTGAATTGAAGATTCATTATTTTAATTCAAAATTCATCTGCTTTTTCGAAAATTAACCTATTTTGTTTTAAATTGTTTTTTTTTGGGTTGCAAATTAATTTTTTAAACTAAAAATGTAACCAATTAATTTTTGGTTGAAAATTCAGATATCTGGTTTCAAAATCACATCTTTAATTAAAAATTTAGCTATTTTGTTGCAACATTCTTTTTTTTTAATTCGACCATTTTTTATTTAAACTATAATATTTTTTCGAAGGAATATCCAATATTGCATTTTGTGTTACGAAGTAATCGTTTTAGTTGTCGATTCATGATTTTACTTGAAAATTCATATTTTTAGTTGAAAATTAACTTTTTAACTAAAAATTTATCTATTTTGATAACAAATTCATTTTTCAAATTGAAGATTCATAATTTTAGTTCAAATTTCTCCGACTGATTAAAAAATTAACTATTCTTAAAAATTTTGTTGTTTACAATTCATATATTTAACTGAAAATTTTTGTCTGTAGAAAATTAATGCTCTTGTTGAAAAATTCATTTCCTTGGGTAAAAATTCAACTATTTGGTATCAAAATTACAGCTTTGGTTAAAAATTTAAATAATTTGTTAAAAATTGTTTTTTTTTTTTTATTAAACACTTTTTTTAAATATAATCTTTTTTATGGGATATCCGATATTGCATTTTTGTTGAGAATTAATCATTTTTAGTTAAAGATACATCATATTTTTGGTTAATTTTTTTTTAAATTAATTTTTAACTGAAAATTTAACTATTCTATTTTTGGTCCAAAATGTATCTATTTTAGATCAAAATTTATTTTTTAAATTAAAGATTCATCATTTTAGTTCAAAACCCATCTTTCTAGTTCAAAATTCATCTGTCGGGTTGAAAATTGAATTATTTTGTTTAAAATTTGTTTTCATTTATTGAAAATTAATTTTTTTAACTGAAAATGTAGAACTAAAAATGTAGAAGTTTGAGATTAATTATTTCAGTATCAATTTTTCATTATTTATCGAAAATATGGGACTGAAAAATCACGATAAATAAAATTCCCGAATAAAAAAATTCTCGAATAATATAATTTTTGAATTAGGAAGTTCCCAAATATAAACAATTAAATTTTGTATGATTAAAAAAATTAATTGTAACATAATTTCAATTGTAATAATTTAATTAATTGTATGAATAAAAAGATCTTGATTGTTTCAAATTCAGGAATTTTAATATTCGGGAGTTTTCCAATTGGAGAATTTTATTTTTCGGGATTTTTCATTCATCTCAAAAAGACTGTTGATCCCGACACTGTAAAATGCCCGAATAATAAAATTTTCGAATTTAAACAATTAATTTTTAAATACATATTATTTATTAATTAAAAATCCAATAACCAAATATCTTTATCAAAAACGAAATTATTTTTAATGTTTGAAGTTTCTAAAATTACGGTTTGAATTTAAAATAATAATAATTTTTAAAAAGTGAATTTCTAGATGAAATTTATAAAGAAATTATTGTTTTTTTTAAGGCAAACAATAATTTAGAAACTTCAAACATTCAAAATATTTTGTTATAAAAATATTTGAGTGTATTTTTAATACATAAATAAAATTTATAAAAAGTTTTAATTTTTTAAATACAGGAATTTTATTATTCAGAAATTTTCAAATTCTGTAATATAATAAACTGTTGGAAATGTTATTTTTCGGAAATTTTCAAATTCGGTAATATTATAACCTGTTCGAGAAGTTTATTGTTAGGGAATTTTATTGTTCAGGAATTATACAATTCGGGAATATTACATGGTCGGAAATTTCATTATGCGGGAATTTTCAAAATCGGTAATATTGTTAACTGTTGAAAATTTTATTATTTAGGAATTTTTCAATTAAAAAATGTTATTATTCGGGAATTCTATTACGAATTTTCCAATTCGGGAATTTCATTATTTGGAAATTTTATTATTCGGAAATTTGATTTTTCGGGAATTTAATTGTTCGGAAATTTTACAATCCAGAAATTTAAGAGTGTCGGAAACTTTCTTATACAGGAATTTTTCAATTCAAAAATTTTATCATTCGGGAATTTTATTACTTAAGAATTTTTCAATCCAGGAATTTTATAATTCGAAAATTTTATTATTCTGGAATTTTATTACTGACAAAATTTATTATTTGGAAATTTCATTATTCGGAATTTTTATTATTCGAGAATTTTATTATCCAGAAATTTTATTATTCAGAAATGTTATTATTTGGAAATTATATTGCCCGGGAATTTTACACTGTCGGAAATTTTATTATTCGGAAATTTTATTGTTCGGGAATTTTACAGCGTCGAAAATTTTATTATTCGGGAATTTTATTATTTAAGAATTTTTCAATACAGGAATTTTATTATTCGGGTATTTTATTATTCAGTTTTCTACTTTTGGGAATTTTGTTATTCGGAAATTTTATTATTCGGAAATGTTATTATTGGGAAATTTTATTATTCAAGAATTTTATTTTTTGGAAATTTTATAATTCGGAAATTTGACAATTAGGAAATTTTATTTTTCGGCAATTTTATTATTAGAAAATTTTATCATTCGGAAATTTTATTATTCAGAACATTTATTATTCGGAAATTTCATTATTCAGACATTTTATTATTTAAGAATTTTTTAATCTGGGAATTTTAATTTATTCGGAAATTTTATTATTCGGGAATGTTATTATTGGGAAATTTTATTATTCGGGAATTTTATTTTTTGGGAATTTTAACTCGGAAATTTCACAATTAGGAAATTTTATTATTCGGAAATTTTATTATTAGAGAATTTTATCATCCAAAAATTTTATTTTTCGGGAATTTTCTCATTTCACAATTTTATTATTCAGAACATTTATTATTCGGAAATTTTATTATTCAGAAATTTTATTATTTAAGAATTTTTCAATCTGGGAATTGTATTATATTTGGAAATTTTATTATTCGGAAATGTTATCATTGGGAAATTTTATTATTCGGGAATTTTATTTTTTGGGAATTTTATAATTCGGAAATTTTACAATTAAGAAATTTTATTATTAGGTAATTTTATTTTTTGGGAATTTTATAATTCGGAAATTTTACAATTAGGAAATTTTATTATTCGGAAATTTTATTGTTCGGGAATTTCATCATTCGAAAATTTCATTCGGAAATTTTATTATTCGGAAGTGTTATTATTGGGAAGTTTTATTATTCGGGAATTTTATAATTCGGAAATTTTACAATTAAAAATTTTATTATTCGGAAATTTTATTATTCGGAAATTTTATTATCCAAAAATTTTATTGTTCGGGAATTTTATTATTCGAAAATTTTATTATTCGGGAATTTTATTATATAGAAATTTTATTATTTATGAATTTTTCAATCCGGGAATTTTATTATATTCGGAAATTTTATTATTCGGGAATTTTATTATTGAGAAATTTTATTTTTTGTGAATTTTATAATTCGGAAATTTTACAATTAGGAAATTTTATTGTTCAGAAATTTTATTATTTAAAAATTTTATTGTTCGGGAACTTTATTATTCGAAAATTTTATTATTCGGAAATTTTTTTATTCGGGAATTTTAGTATTCAAAAATTTTATTATTTAAAAATTTTATTATTCAAAAATTTTATTATTCGGGAATTTTAGTATTCGGAAATTTTATAATTCCCAAATTTTATTGTTCCAGAATTTGACAGCGTCGGATATTTTATCATTCGGGATTTTCATTCGTCAAAATAATATTGCCTTTGCTTAACTTTTCTTTTAATTTCGGTACAAAATACAAAGAAAAAAAATCTCGCATCAATATTAATTTTATATATTTTTTTAATTTAAAAATTGCGTGAGACAACCCATAATAATCGCACACGTGTTTGTTTTCTACTGTATATTAAAATTGCAAACATTTACAACCGTCCAGGTTTTTATTTTTTTCCTTGGAGTAATTTTTCTGATGACGTAGGTCCTCTCCCACGCACTAGAAATTAGAGATGATAAAGTCTGCATTCGTGAGCGGTACACGGCATGCCGCAACCGCAAATAATCGATATTCTTGAAGCGCTTTACTATCCAGGACGTGCAATGCCAGTCGTCCGAACCTAACCCAACTTTACTCCCATCGTCCTCGCCAGAGTCAGTGCGCAGCCACCTTGCGAATTCTCGTTGATGAGCAAACTTTCAAGTGTTTCGGTTTCAGATTTAGGGGGACTTGACGAGATAAAAACAAAAAAAGATTGACTCTTGTACGCCATTTTTACTTCAAGTGTGATTGATGAGGCATTTAAAATTTAAAGGACCAGAAAATTCAAGTCCATCTTCAATAAAATAAACTATTTTCAATCAATTTTTCATGTGATTTACAAAATTTTACTGGATATGAAAAACAAAAATTAGACTTCAGACATCACATTTTTGAAACTCACTTTTTTTAGGTCATGTGAGCGTAACCTCAAATTTTTTTTTACATTTTTTTTCAAACCCAACTTACGTTCACAAGAAACGCGACATCGAGTTGAAAATTTGGGAAATTAAATTAGAAGCAC
Organism: Amphibolips quercusostensackenii; assembly: GCA_032357855.1. Taxonomy (NCBI): domain Eukaryota; kingdom Metazoa; phylum Arthropoda; class Insecta; order Hymenoptera; family Cynipidae; genus Amphibolips; species Amphibolips quercusostensackenii. Next base: position 114,633 of record JAUELO010000006.1, on the reverse strand, counting down.
TAAGTAACGTTTGATCTTAAATTTTTACGATTGTAAAAAGTTTTTTTTTGCTTTTTTCATGATTATAAAAAATTAGGACTAAAGACACGTTTCTTTTGAGGTTACGCTCACAGAGGGAAAAAATGTTCGCAAATTTCGCAGAAAAACGTGATAAAGGTTTTAATCCGTATTTTTTGAACGGCCCCTAAATTAAAACCATACAAGCCAACATTTGCTTAAAATATCTCATAAAATAATATTGACGTAATAAATATTTCACCCAAGAATGTTATGAAAATAATTTTTTCTAAACAAGAAATGCTGTATTTGCATTTTTTATCGTACATACTACTAATTTTTATATTTTGATTGACTGCTACAAAAACAAACTGTACAGAAGCGAGTGATTTAAAAAATATCAACATAACCTACATTTTTGTTTTCAAGTCCATTACATTTGTTAATAAACATGATTTTAAAAATACCACGAAAAATGTTCAAAATACAAAATTACACTTTCTTAACCTCAATCTCAAAAGACTGGGTTTTTAAATTATCGGTTCTAAGTTCCGACTTTTTCTTTTGTTTATAACGTTGTATCCATTTTTAACTTATTTTATTTATATTTGAATAAAATAACACTACTTTTTCACAAATTTATTTTTATTCTAAATTAGATTTGTATCAAATACATAATTAACATTTAGAAGAGTTTCAAAACACACTAGAAGTCTTTTTATTTTAAATGAAAAAAAATAACAACTTTTTTCCGGGCTGTTTATATTCAATAAATTTTACAAAATATTTGTATAAAATAAAAAGTAGTAGGAAAAAAGTGTAGTTGGAAAATGGAAGAGGGTGCGTGATTTGAATTCGCGGGAACTGTCATGGCTCCGAGTATGCGCACTGATAACATCAGAAATGAAATCGTCTAAAAATCTTTTTGCACTTTCGACCCACCCTAATTGAGGAACAATGTCACCAGAAACTCGAAATGACAGTGCAAAAAACTCCTCCGCGAGGTCCGCGATCGCTAGTTACACCACTGCATGCACGAGAAGAGTGGGAGAAGAAAATCAAGAGGAGAGGGAACCGGTAGGCTCAGGGGGAGGAAGAGTGGACTGGGTGGGGCAGCAGACGCCCCGCGGCAAACTGTCAAACTAAGCTGGTTCCGCGATGTCCGTGGCCGTCCGTCGTGTCTCGCCGCCCCCGTATCAACCAGCATGGCCTTCCGATGGAATCTAAACCCAGTCGCACAATTCCCACTCCTCTCGCAATCAGCCGGCGTTTTGCTCATGCCGCATGGCCGTCCGACTCGCTTCGAATCAAAAACTTCTCAATCAAAAAGTCAGAAACTCGCAGCGCTAACCAAATCTTCGGCCGCCATGCGACCTGCTCCCACCCTTCTAAAAAACGAAAGACGTTTTGGATCCCAGTTCAATTCGAGCCATTTAAACTCACAGGATCCAATGACTTTTTGATCTGATGCAAGGCACTGGTCAACAACAGGTATGAGAAGGGGGAAGAGGTAGGGAAAAGGAAGAATAAGGAAAGATCACATGACAAGAAATGATTTATTCACAACACCAAGGAACCAGGATACATTCATCAAAAACATGTTGCGCAAAAAACTTACCATCATCTTGTAGTTGAGCTTCCTCGGCGCGGCTACGCCGGCTACATTCTCCATTCTCACGGACATGCTTAGCTCACGTCTTTCTCACTTGGGTTATTAAAATACCCCTTTTTCGCCGGCACTGCGCCTCCTGGTGGCTTCTTTTCCGTCCGCGCCGGGACGACCGCGATCCGCCGCCCGCACCGATTTTTCTCACACTTTTGGGGCGGGGGGAGG
>JAUELO010000006.1:66048-86298 GCA_032357855.1 Amphibolips quercusostensackenii | reverse complement strand
TCATTTTAAAAAGAAGATTCCGGATTTAAGATTACAGAATTAAATACTTTAATTGCGAGTCGATTTTGCCCTGCTTGAAGTAATATCCATTAATAGGTGCTAAGAGATCATGTGAGAAAGACCTTTCTATTTTATATTTTTGATCAATTTTTTATTATAAATTCTACTCTGTGTATCTTTTAGGAAAATAAATAAAAAAACTAAAACTAAACTGAATTAGCCTGGAATTTCCTTTTTAAAATGAGACTAAGAACATAAAAAACTATGTACTCATTCTCGAATAATCGCAAGAATGTAGAAGCTTGCACAGAACGAATATCTGCTGGTCAAGCTGAAGTCGAGCAGTAGTTTCCTAGGCTAGACCGCGGCTTGACCGACAAATTTTCGTCCTGTGCGCATTTCCTCACTTTTTTATGATAATTCAAGAACCAGTAAATATTGTATTATGTTCTTGATTTTATCTTAAAAAGGAGATGCTAGACTTAGATTTAGAAAAATTAAATATTTCAATTCCTTGTCGATTGTGTCCTGCTTGAGTTAATATTGATTAATAGATGCTGAGATATCATATGAGAAAGACCATTCTATTTTCTCTTTTTGACCAATTTTCAATCATTAAATTCCACTTTCTCCATCCTTTACATAAATAAATAGAAAAATTGAAACTACACCAAATTAAAATCAGAATTTTTTTAAAAATAAGATCAAGAACATAGAAAAATACTTACTGGTTCTGGAATTATGGTAAAAAATGTGGAAGCGTGCGCAGGATGAAAATCAGTCGGTCGTGCTGCAGTCAAGCAGTCTTTTTCTATGCTCGACCGTAGCATGACCAGCCAATTTTTGTCCTGTATATGCTTTCACATTTCTTACGATAATTTGGGAACCAGTAAATAGTTTTTTATGTTTTTGATCTCATTTTAAAACAAAGATTCCAGATTTTGATTTTAAAAAATTATATATCAATATTCCGGGTCCATTGTGCCCTGCTTGAAGTAATTTAGATTAATAAGGGCTAAGATAACACGTGAGAAAGACCTTTCTACTTTCTATTTTTGACCAACTTTTGATTTTAAATTCTATTCTGTGCATCCTTTACGGAAATGAATACAAAAATTAAAACTTTACTAAATTAAAGTCTGCAATATCGTTTTTAAAATGAGATCAAGAACATGAAAAACTGTATTATGATTCTCGAATTATCGTAAATATGTGAAAGCGTGCCCAGAACGAAAATCTGTCGGTCGAGCGGCAGTCAAGCGTCAGTCGTGCTGTATTTTCCTATGCTCGACCGTGGTTTGACCTTAAGATTTTCATCCGGTGCACGTTTCCACATTTTTTAAAATGATAATTCGAAAACCAGTAAATATTTTATTATGTTTTTAGTCTCATTTTAAAAAGGAGATTCCAGACTTTAATTTAGCAAAATGAAATTCTTTGATCCCGCGTCGATTGTGCCCTGCTTAAAGTAATTTGGAATAATGACAGCTGAGATATCATGCAATAAAGACCTTTATATTTTGCATTTTTTACCAATTTTTGATTCTCGAATTCGACTCTTTGCACCTTTACCAAAATAAATAGAAAAAAATCTAAACTTAACTAGATAAAAATCTGGAATTTCCTTTTTAAGATCAGGCCAAGATTTAAAAAAAATGTATTGGTTTTCAAATCATCGTGAAAAATGTAAAAGCGTGCACAGGACGAAAATCCGTCGGTCAAGCTGCAGTCGAGCAGTATTTTTCTATGCTTGACCACGGTTCGACCGATCGTTTTTCGTCTTGTACACGCTTCCACATTTTTTATTATAATTTAAGAATCAATAAATGTTTTAATTATGCTCTTGATATTATTTTAAAAAGGAGATTCTAGACTTCAATTTAGCAAAATGAAATCTTTTATTTTTGCGTCGATTGTGCCCTGCTCAAGGTAATTCTGATTAATAGCGGATAAGATATTATGCAATAAAGACCTTTCTAAATTCATTTTTTACAAATTTTCGATTCTCAAATTCCACTTTCTGCATCCTTTCTGCATCCTTTTTGGAATTCCCTTTTTAAAATGAGGCCAAGAGAATAAAAAAATATTTACTGGTTTTCAAATTATCGTGAAAAATGTGAAAGCGTGCACAGGACGAAAATCAGTCGGTCGAACTGCAGCCAAGCAGCCTTTTCTAATGCTCGACTAAAGCTTGACCGAACGAATTTCGTTCTGTCCACGCTTCCACATTTTTTACGATAATTCAAGAACCAGTCAATAAATTTTCATGTTTTTGATTTCATTTTAAAAAGGAGATTCTAGATTTGAATTTAGAAAAAATTAAATATTTTAATTCGGCACCGATCGAGCCCTGCTTGTAGTAATATCGGTTAATAGGGTCTGAGATATCATGTGAGAAAGACCGATCTATTTTGCGTTTTTGACCAATTTTCGATTATTTAATTTCACTCTCTGCATCCTTTATGAAAATACATGAAAAAAATTGAAACTACACCAAATTAAATTCTGGAATTTTTTCTTTAAAATGAGAACAAGATCATAAAAAGACTATATAATGATTCTTAAATTATCATGTAAAATGTGAAAGCGTGCATAGGAAGAAAATCGTTTGGTCGAGCAGCAGTCGAACAGTCTTTTTCCATGCTCGACTGCAGCTCGACCGAACGCTTTTCGTCCTCTGCATGCTTTCACATTTTTTTACGGTAATTTAAGAACCAATAAATAGTTTTAAAATGTTTTTGATCTTATTTAAAAACGGAGATTCCAGATTTTAATTTAGAAAAATTATGTATTAAAATTCCACGTCTATTGTGCCCTGCTTGAAGTAACTTGCATTAATAGTTGCTAAGGCATCACATAAGAAAGACCTATCTATTTTCGATTTCTGACCAATTTTTGATTTTAAATTCTACTCTGTGTATCCTTTACGGAAATTAATAAAAAAATTGAAACTTTACTAAATTAAAGCCTGAAATATCGTTTTTAAAATGAGATTAAGAACTTAAAAAACTGCATAATAATTCTCGAATTATTGTGAAAATGTGAAAGCGTGCACAGGAAGAAAATTTGTCGGTCGAGCGGGAGTCGAGCTGTATTTTCCTATGCTCGACCGTTGTTTGACCTAACGATTTTTGTTCGGAGCACGTTTTCACATTCTTTTATGATAATTCGAGAACGAGTAAGTATTGTATTATGCTCTTGATCTCGTTTTAAAAATGAGATTCCACACTTTAATTTAGAAAAATTAAATATTTTTATCCCGCGTCTATTGCACCCTGCTTGAAGTAATATTCATTAATAGGTGCTGAGACATCATGTTAGAAAGACATCACAATTTTCAATGTTTTACCAATTTTCGATTCACAAATTCCACTTTCTGCATCTTTTACGAAAATAAATGGAAAAAAATTAAAACTTCACAAAATCAAAGTCTGGAATTTCCTATTTTAAATGAGCCTAAGAACTTAAAAAACTATTTAATGATTCTCGAATTATAGTTTAAAATGTAGAAGCGTCTGCAGGACAAAAATGCGTCGGTCGAGCTGTAGTCGAGCAGTCTTTCCCTAAGCTCGACTTCAGCTCGACCGATCAATTCTCGTCCTTTGCATGCTTTTACATTTTGCATGCTTTTACATTTTTTACGATAATTCGAGAACCAATTAATAGTTTTCTTTTTATGTTTTTGATCTCACTTCAAAATGGAGATTCCAGATTTTAATTTAAAAAAATTATATATCAAAATTCCGGGCTGGTTGTGCCCTGCTTAAAGTAATTTGAATTGATAGGGGCTGAGATATCACGTGAGAAAATCCTTTCTATTTTATATTTTTAACCAATTTTTTATTTTAAATTCTACTATGTGCATCCATTAGGAAAATAAAATTTAAAAACTGAAGCTTCACTATATCAAAATCTAGAATTGCCTTTTTAAAATGAGCCGAAGAACTTAAAAAACTATTTACTGGTTGTCGATTTATCGTCAAAAATGTGGAAAGCTGCGCAGGATGAAAGTCTACCGGTCGAGCTGGAGTCGAGCAGTCTTTTCCTATGTTCGACCGTGGCATGACCGTGAAATATTCGTCCTGTTCACGCTTTCACGTTCTTTACGATAATTTAAGAACCCGTAATAGTTTTTTTTTATGTTTTTGGTTTCATTTAAGAAAAAAGATTTTAGACTTGAATTTAGAAAAATTTAATCTTTTAATTTCGCTTTGATTGTACCCTGTTTAAAGTAATTTATACCAATAGTGGCTAAGATATCGTGCAATAAAGACCTTTCTATTTTGCATTTTTTACCAATTTTCGATTCTTGAATTCCACTCTCTGCATCTTTTAGAAAAATAAATGAAAAAATTGAAACTTCATTTAATCAAAGTCTGTAATTTCCTTTTTAAAATGAGACCAAGAACATAAAAAACTATTCAATGATTTTCAAATTATTGTGCAAAATGTGAAAGCGTGCACAGGACGAAAATTTTTCGGTCAAGCTGCAGTCGAGCAGTCTTTCTCCATGCTCGCCCGCGGCTTGACCAGCCGAATTTTCTCCTGGTCTGTAATTCCGAGTCGATTTTGCCCTGCTTGAAGTAATATACATTAATAGGTGTTAAAACGTCATTTGAGAAAGACCTTTCTATTTTTTATTTTTGACCAAGTTTCGATCATTAAATTCCACTCACTGCTACCTTCACTGAAGTTTTCTTTTTAAAATGAGACCAAACCAAAAAAAAAAATATTTACTGGTTCTTGAATTATTGTAAAAATGTGGAAGGGTGCACAGAATAAAAATCGGTTGGTCGAGCTGCAGTCGAGCAGTTTTTCCCCATGCTCGACCTCAGCTCGACCAATAGATTTTCGTCCTGTGCACGCTTCTATATTTTTATAATAATTAGAGAACTAGTAAATATTGTATTATAATCTTTATCTCATTTTAAACAGGAGATTTCAGACTTAAATTTAGCAAAATTAAATATTTCAATTCGGCGCCGATTGAGCCCTGCTTGAAGTATTATCGATTAATAGGGTCTGAGATATCATGTGAGAAAGACCTTTCTATTTTGCATTTTTTACCAACTTTCGACTCTCGAATTCCACTTTCTGCATTCTTTACGAAAATAAATGGAAATCATTCAAACCTAACTAGATTAAAATTTGGAATTTCCTTTTTAAAATGAGGCCAAAAAGATAAAAAAAATATTTACTGGTTCTCAATTTATCGTAAAAAATGTGAAAGCGTGCACAGGACGAAAATCGGTGGGTCGAGCTGCAGTCGAACAGTCTTTTCCCATGCTCGACCATGGCTTGACCGAACGATTTTCGTCCTGTTTAAGTTTTCACAAATTTTACGATGATTCGAGAACCAATAAATAGTTTTTTTATGTTTTTGGTCTTATATTGAAAAAGAGATTCCAGAAAATTCCTTGGGATTTTCAAAATGTTTCGGACTCCTTTCAAATTATTGAAATCTATAAAAAATTCATTGAAATCCTTTAAAATAGTCTAAAATATTTAAAACACTTTAAAATCTTTTTTAACTTTTTAGAGCTCTTGAAAATTTTTTGGATTTTTTTATACCATAAAATCTTAACAGTCCTTTGGAATTACTTTGGTTTTTTGAAATTGATTAACATTTTTTTGTAATTTTTAAAAATATCTTGAAATATTAAAAATTTTTGAGATCCCTTGAAACTTTTTTAAGCTCTTTAAAGTTCCTTGTAATTTAAAAAAATACGATAAAATATTTTAAATGCTTCAAAATCCCTTCAAATCCCTTTAAAATATTTAAAGCTTATAAAAATTCCTTGAAATTGAGAAAAAAGGATAAAATCTATAAGATCCTTTTTAAAATACATTGAAACTTTTCAAAGATTTTCAAAATTCCTTGGGAATATTAAAAATACCCTAAAATATTTCAAATTCTTTAAAATATTTTGAAATCCCTTCAAAAGTTTTAAAGCTTTTTAAAATTCCTCGGAAGCTTTAAAATATCTTTTAAAATATTATAAAATATTTCAAATCCTTTAAAATCTCTTGAAACTTTTTCAAGCTCTCAAAAATTCTATGGAATTATAAAAAATACTTTAAAATCTTTCAAATTCTTTAAAATCCCATTAAATTACTAAAATCAATTGATAATGTCTTGGAATCTTTAAAAATTCCCTTAAAAAATGTAATTCTTAAAATCTTTTAAAATTCCTTGCAATTTAAAAAAAAAACTGTAAAATCTTTGATATTCTATCAAATTTCCTAAATAAATTAAAAATGTCTTGGAATCTTTTTAAATTCCCTAAAAAATTTCAAGCCTTAAAATCTTTTAAAATTCCTTGAAGCTTTTTTAATCTCTTGGAAATACGTTGGGATTTTTAAAATACTATAAAATCTTTGATATTTCATTAAATTTCCTAAGTAAATTAAAAATGTCTTGGAATCTTTTTAAATTCCTTTGAAAAATTTAAGCCTTGAAATCTTTTTAAATTTCTTGAAACCTTTCAAAGCTCTTGGAAATACGTTGGGATTTTTAAAAACACTGTAAAATCCTTGATATTCCATTAAATTTCCTAAATAAATTGAAAATGTCTTGGGATCTTTTCAAATTCCCTGAAAAATGTCAAGCCTTAAAATCTTTTAAAATTTCTTGAAACTTTCTAAAGCTCTTGGGAATACGTTAGGATTTTTAAAAATACTGTAAAATCTTTGATATTCCATTAAATTTCCTAAATAAATTTAAAATGTCTTGGAATCTTGTACAATTCCATAAAATTTGTCAAGTCCTTGAAATGCCCTTAAACTTCGTGAAACTCATAAAAATGCCTTGCAATCTTTTAAATTATGCTAAAGTATTTTAAATCCTTTGAAACCTTATAAAATTTCTTGAATCAATCAAAAATGTCTTGGAATCGTTCAAAACTCTCTAAAAGATTTCCAATTAAAAATTTTTTTTTGCAATTCCTGGAAAATTTTTGAAGCTCTTGAAAATTTCTCGAAACTTTCAAAGATACTAATGCTTAGAAAATCCTTGATATCTTGTAAATCTTTTAAAAATGTCTTGGAATCTTTTGAAATTTCCTAAGATATTTCAAAACCCTGGAAAACCCTTGAAACTTTGTAAAGCTTTTAAAAATATTTTGGAAGTTTCAAAAATACCTTAAAATCATTAAAATCCTGCGAAAATTTTTGAGATTTTTAAATATCTTAAAAATGTTTTGGAACCTTTTTAAATTCCCTAAAAAATTCCAAGCCTTATAATCTTTTTAAATTCCTTGAAATTTATTGAAGACCTTGGAAATCATTGTAATTTTTAAAAATATTGTAAAATTTTTGAAATTGAATTTCATTTCTTAAAGCAACTGAAAATGTCTTGGAATCTTTTTAAATTCCCTAAAAAACTCAAAGCCTTATAATCTTTTTAAATTCCTTAAAATTTATTCAAGCCTTTGGAAAAATGTTGCCATTTTTAGGAATACTGTAAAATCATTGAAATTTCATTAACGTTCTTAAAACAATTGAAAATGTCTTGGAATCTTTTAAAATTCCCTGAAAATGTCAAGATTTAAAATCTCTTGAAATCTTTTGAAACTTCGTAATGCTTCTGAAAATATTTTGGAATTTTTAAAATACCTTCAAATCATTAAATTCCTTCGAGATTTCCTCAAGATTTTTTAAATCTCTTGAAAATGTCTTAGAAATTTCTTGTAAATTTTGCAAGTTTTCAAAATTGTGTTTAAAATTTCTTTTAATACTGTGAAAGCTTTAAAATCTTTTGCAATCCTATTAAATTACTGAAATAAATTGATGTCTTGGAATCTTTTGAAATTCCCTAAAATACTTCAAACACTTTGAAAATTCCTTGTAATATTTTAAATTATCCTAAATTATTTCAAGTCCTTTGAAATTCTATTTAATTTCTTAAAGCAATTGAAAATGTCTTGGAATCTTTTTAAAATACCTAAAAAATTGCCCATATTTTGAAATTTTTTTGAACATCCCTTGAAACTTTGCGGAGCTTTTGAAAATTCCTTAGAATTTTCGAAAATATTTAAAAATTAATGAAATCCTTTGAAATTTCTTGAGACTTTTTTAATCTCTTAAAAATGTCTTGGAATCTTTGAAAATGCCCTGCAAAATGTCTAGCCTTTTGTATTTTTTCAAAATTTCTTAAAGCTTTTTAAAGCTCTTGAAAATTTCTCGGAATATTTAAAAATACCATTATATCTTTTAAAATGCTTTGGAATCTCTTAAAGTTATTGAAACCTTAAAAAAATATTGAAAATCTATTAAAATACCCTAAGGTATACCAAATTCCATAAAATCTCATTGAATTACTGAAATCAACTAAAAATGTCTTGGAATATTTCCAAATTTCCTAAAATATTTTAAATTCCTTGAAAGTCCCTAAAACTTCGCGAATATCTTAAAAATGTCATGGAATCTTTTAAAATATCCTAAAGTATTTCAAATCTTTTAAAATTCTATTAAATTTCAAAAATCGATGAAAAATGTCTTGGAATCTTTTAAAATTCTCTGAAAAATTTAAAGACTCAAAATTCTTTGAAATACCTTTAAACTTTTCAAAACTCTTGAAAATGTCTTGGAATCTTTTAAACTTTCCTGAAATATTGCAAATACTTTTAAATAGCTTCACACATTTTAAGGCTCTTGAAAATGCCTTAGAATTTCCACAAATACTATAAAATCTTTAAAATCCTCTAAAATTCCAGTAAATTACTGAAATCAATTGATGATGTTTTGGAATCTTTTGAAATTCCTTAAAATATTTCAAATACCTTTGAAATCCCTTGAGACTTCGTAAGACTCTTAAAAATTTGTTAGAAAGATTAAAAATACTTTAACATTATTAAAATCCCTCGAAATTTCTTGAGATTTTTTTAATCTCTTAAAAAAATCTTGGGGTCTTTCAAAATAGCCTGAAATATTGCAAATTCTTTGAAATCTCTTCAAACTTTTTTAAGATCTTGAAAATTCATTGGAATTTTCAAAAATACCCTATAATATTTCAAATCCTTTGAAATTTCATGAAATTTCTTAAATCAATTAAAAATGTCTTAGAGTCGTTCAAGATTCCTTTAAAAAATTCAGTCTCTTATTTTTTTTTTGAAATATCTTTAAACTTTTGAAAGTTCTTAAAAATCCTCTGCAATTTTAAAAAAATACTGCAAAATATCTCAAATCCTTTAAAATTCCACCAAAGCACTGAAATCAATTAAAAATGTCTTGGGATTTTTTAAATACCCTAAAATATTTCAGATCCCTTAAAATCTCTTTAACCTTTTTAAAGCATTTAAAAAATTCCTTTGAATTTTTTAAAATACTGTAAAATCCTTGAAATCCTTTGAAGTTCCATTACATTTCTTAAATCAATTAAAAATGTCTTGGAATCGTTCAAGATTCCTTTAAAAAAATCCAATCTTTACATTTTTTCTTGAACCTCTTTCAACTTTTTTAAGCTCTTCAAAATTCCTTGCAATTTTGAAAAATACTGCAAAATATTTCAAATCCTTTGAAATTCCACTAAAGTACTGAAATCAATTGATAATGGAAACTTTTAAAATCCCTAAAAATGACCAATCCTTTGAAAATGCCTTATAATCTTTTGAAACATCCTAAAGTATTTTAAATCTTTTAAAATTGTATCAAATTTCTTAAGGCAATTAAAAATGTCTTGGAATCTTTTCAAATTCCAAAAAAAATTTCAAGCCTTAAAATCTTTTAAAATTCCTTGAAACTTTTTAATGTTCTTAAAATTTCGTTGGAATTTTTAAAAATACTATACAATTTTTGAAATTGCAATAAATTTCTTAAAGCAATTGAAAATGTCTTGTAATCTTTTTAAATTTCCTAAAATAGTTCAAGTTTTAAAATCTTTTGAAATTCCTTGAAACTTTTGAAAGCTCTGGGAAATTTTTAGTAATTTTAAAAAATACTGTAAGATATTTGAAATCCTTTGAAATCCCATTTAATTACTGAAATCAATTGATAATGTCTTGGAATCGTTTCAAAAATCCCCTAAAAAATTTCCAATCTTTTTATATTTTTTGGCAATTCCTTGAAACTTTTCAAATCTCTTGAAAATGCCTTGAAATCTTTTAAAATATCCTGAAATGTTTCAAATCCTTTGAAATGTCTTCAAACTTTTTAAAGATTTTGAACATTTCTTGGAATTTTTGAAAATACCTTGAAATCATTAAAATCCTTTGAAATTTAAAAAAAATTTTTAAATTTCTTAAAAAAGTTTTGAGATTTTTTGAAATATCCTAAAATATTTCAAATCTTTTGAAATCTCTTCAAACTTTAGAAAGCTTTTGAAAATTCCTTGTAATTAAAAAAAAAATCCTTAAAATACTTTGAAATCACATTAAATTTCTAAAATCATTTGAAAATGTCTTTAAATCTTTTAAAATTCCCTCCAATATTCAAAATCCCTCGAAATTTCTTAAAACTTGGTAAAGATTTTAAAAATGCCTCAGAAATTTTTAAAATACTATAAAATATTAGAAAATACTTTAAAAATTCTTGACAGTTTTTAAAGCTCTTGAAGATGTCTTGGATTCTTTTAAAATATGCTAAAGTGTTTTAAATCCTTTAAAATTTTATTGAATTTTTTAAACCAACTGAAAATGTCTTGGAATTAGAGAAAAACCTAAAAAATATTAAATCCATTGAAATTCCATGAAGTTACTAAAATTAATTTAAAATGTCTTGGAATGTCTTTTTAAATATTTTAAATCCCTCAAAATCCCTTGAAACTTCGTAAAGCTCTTGAGAATTTCTCGAAATTTTTAAAAATACCATGAAATCTTTTAAAATGTTTCAGAAATCCTTGAAATTGTTTTAATCTCTTAAAAATGTCTCGGAATCTTTTAAAATATCATAAAATACTTAAATTTCTTTGAAATTCCATGCAGTTTTTAATTAATTGAACATGTCTTAAAATCGTTTAAAATTTTCTGAAAATTTCCACTCTTTTTAAAATTGTTGGCCATCCCTTGAAACTTTTTAAATCTCTTAAAAATGCCTTGAGATCTTTTGAAATTTCCGAAAAAATGTCAAACCTTAAAATCTTCTAAATTCCTCGAAATTTTAAAGCTCTTAAAAATTTGTTAAAATTTTTAAAAATACTGGTATCCCTGGTATTTCGAATCTTTTTAATTTTTTTTTTATCCCTCAAAACTATTAGAAGCTCTTGCAAAATTTCTTGGAATTTTTCAAAATACAAAAAAATCTTTAAAAATGCTACGAAAATCCATGACATTTTTTAAATCTCTTAAAAATGCCTTGGAATCTTTAAAAATATTCTAAAGTATTTCAAATTCTTTACAATCCCATTACATTTGTTAAAACAATTTAAAATGTCTTGGAATTGTTCAAAACTCCTTAAAAGATTCCGCGAAATTGTTTAAATCTCTTGAAAATGCCTTGGAATCTTTTAAAATATTCTAAAGTATTGCAAATTCTTTATAATCCCATCACATTTGTTAAAACAATAAAAAATGTCTTGCAATTGTTCAAAACTCCTTTAAAGATTCCTCGAAATTGTTTAAATCTCTTGAAAATGCCTTGGAATCTTTTAAAATAGCCTGAAATATTTCAAATCCTTTGAAAATGCCTTGAAATCTTTTACAACGTCCTAAAGTACTTTAAATCCTTTAAAATCCCACTAAATCACTGAAATCAATTAAAAATGTCTTGGAATCTTTTCAAATATCCAAATATGTTACAAATCCTTTAAAATGTCTTTAAAATTTTTAAATATTTTGAAAATTTCTTGGAATTTTTTAAAATACCTTAAAATCATTAAAATCCTTTGAAGTTTTTTAAGATTGAAATTTTTTTTTTAAATGTCTTGTGATCTTTTGAAATATCCTAAAATATTTCAAATTTTTTAAAATCTCTTTTAACTTTAGAAAGTTTTTGAAAATTTCTTGGAATTTAAAAAAAATATTGCAATTCCTTAAAATCCTTTAGAAGCACAATAAATTACTAAAATCAATTGAAAATGTCTTGGAATCTTTTAAAATTCCCTAAAATATTTTAAATCCCTCGAAATTCTTTAGAACTTGGTAAAAATTTTAAAAAATTTTTTAAATTTTTTAAAATACTATAAAATGTTTGAAAATACTTTGAGAATTCTCGAAATTTTTTAAAGCTCTTGGAAATGTCTCGGATAGTTTTATAATATGCTAATGTAATCCAAATCTATTAAAATTCCATTAAATTTCTTAAATCAACTGAAAATGTCTTGGAATTTTTTTAAATATTCTAAAAAATATTAAATCCATTGAAATTCCATTAAGTTACTGAAATTAATTAAAAATGTCTTGGCATGTCTTTTAAAATATTTGAAATCCCTCGAAATCCCTCAAAACTTCGTAAAGCTCTTGAAAATTTCTCGAAATTTTTTAAAATACCATAAAATCTTTTAAAATGTTTCAAAAATCCTTGAAATTAGTTTAATCTCTTAAAAAGGTCTTGGAATCTCTTAATATATTATAAAATATTTCACATCCTTTTAAATTCCATGAAGTTTTTAATCAATTAAAAACATCTTGGAATCGCTTATATTTTCCTGAAAATTTTCAATCTTTTTGAAATTATTGGCAATCCTTTGAAACTTTTTAAATATCTTAAAAATGCCTTGGAATCTTTCAAGATTTCCTAAAATATTTCAAATACTTTAAAATCTCTTTACACTTTTCAAAGCTTTTGAAATTCCCTTGGAAATTTTAAAAATACCTTAATATCATTGAAATTCCTCGAATTTCTTGAGATTTTTTCATCTTTTAAAAATGTCTTGGAGTCTTTTAAAATAGACTAAAATATGTGAATTTCTTTGGAGTCCCTTTAGACTTTTTAAAGCTCTTAAAAATTCGGTGAGATTTTTAAAAATACCATTAAATGTTTGAAATATTTTGGAATTCCATTAAATTTCTTAAATCAATTAAAAATGTCTTGGAATCGTTCAATATTTCTTTAAAAAAATGTCGAATTCTTTGAAAATGCCTTGAAACTTCGTAAATCTCTTAAAAATTGTTTAGAATTTTCAAAAATACCTTAAAATCATTCAAATCCTTTGAAATTTAATCTCTTAAAAATATCTTTGGATCTTCTAAAATATCTTAAAATATTTCAAATCCTTTGAAATCTCTTCAACGTTTTTAAAGCTCTTGAAAATTTCTTGTAAATCTTTAAAGTACTATAAAATTTTAAAAATCCTTTAAAATGCTATTAAGTTTCTTAACATGATTAAAAATGTCTTGGAGTCCTTTAAAATTCCCTAAAAAAGGCCAGTCTTTTGAAATATTTTAAAATCCTTTGAAACTTTTTAAAGCGATCAGAAATTCCTTGGAATTTTGAAAAATACTATAAAATCTTTAAAATGCCATTAAATTTCTTAACACAATGGAAAATGTCTTGGAATTTTTTTAAACACCGTAAGCTATTTCAAATCCTTTGAAATCTCTTGGAAATTTTTTAATCTCTTGAAAATGCCTTGGAATCTTTTAAAATATTTCAAAATTTTTAAAATTTTTCGAAATCCCATTAAAATATTAAATAACTGAAATCAATTAAAAATTTCTTGGAATCTTTTTAATTTTTTAAAATATTTCAAACTCCTTGAAAATGTCTTAAAACTTCGTGGATCTCTTGAAAATTATTTGAAATTATCAAAAATACCTTAAAATCATTAAAATCCTTCCAAATTTCTTAAATCTCTTAAAAATATCTTGAGATCTTCTAACATACCTTAAAATATTTCAAATCCTTTAAAACCTCTTTAAACTTGTTAAAGCTCTTGAAAATTTTTTGGAATTTTTGAAAAGTACTATAAAATCTTTAAAATCCTTTAAAATGCTATTAAAATTCTTAACACAATTGAAAATGTCTTCGAGTATTTTAAAATTCCCTAAAAAAGGCCAGTCTTTTGATATCTTTTAAAATCCCTTGAAATTTTTAAGGCCATTGGAAATTCCTTGAAATTTTGATAATTAAAAATGTCTTGGAATCTTTTAAATTTACTAAAATATTTCACGACCTTTAAAAATGTCTTGAAACTTCGTAAATCTCATGAAAATTATTTGGAATTTTCAAAAATACCTTGAAATCATTCCAATCCTTCAACATTTCTTAAATCTCTTAAAAATATCTTAGGATCTTCTAAACTACCTCAAAATATTTCAAATTCTTTAAAATCTCTTTAACCTTGGTAAAGCTCTTGAAAATTCCTTGGAATTTAAAAAAAAAAACTATAAAATCTTTAAAATCCTCTAAAATGCCATTACGTTTCCTAACACATTTAAAAATGTCTTGGAATTTCTTTAAATACCGTAAAATATTCCAAATCCTTTGAAATCTCTGAAAACTTTTTATATCTCTTGAAAATGCCTTGGAATCTTTTAAAATATTTCAAAACATTTTAATTTTGTTGAAATCCCATTAAAATATTAAATTACTGAAATCAATAAAAATGTCTTGGAATTTCTTTAAATTTTTAAAAATATTTCAAGCCCTTTGAAAATGTCTTGAGACTTCGTAAATCTTTTAAAAATTGTTTGGAGTTTTTAAAAATACTTTTAAATCATTCAAATCCTCAAAGATTTCTTAAATCTATTGAAAATGTCTTAGGATCTTCTAAAAAAACTTAAAATATTTCAAATACTTTAAAATCTCTTCAACCTTGTTAAAGCTCTTGAAAATTCCTTGGAATTTTTTAAAAATACTAGAAAATCTTTAAAATCCTTTAAAATGCCATTAAATTTCTTAACACAATTAAAAATGTCTTGGAATTTTTTCAAATCCTGTAAACTATTTCAAATCCTTTAATATATTTTAAAAATTTTTCAATCTCTTGAAAATGCCTTGGAATCTTTTGAAATATTCTAAAGTATTTTAAATCCATTAAAATCCTACTAAATTTCTTAAATCAAATAAAAATGTCTTAAAATCGGTTAAAATTCTCTAAAAAATTGCCAATATTTTTAAATTTTTTGTCAATTCCATGAAATTTTTTTAATCTTTTAAAAAGGCTTTAGAATCTTTTAAAATATCTTGAAATATTTCAAATTATTCAAAATCCCATTGAAATATTAATTTACTGAAATCAATTAAAAATGTCTTGGAATCTTTCAAATTTACTAAAATATTTCATGCCCTTTGAAAATTTCTTGAAACTTCGTAAACCTCATGAAAATTGTTTGGAATTTTTAAAAATACATTGAAATCATTCAAATCCTTCAAAATTTCTTAAATCTCTTAAAAATATGTTAGGATCTTCTAAAATAGCTTAAAATATTTCAAATCCTTTAAAACCTATTTAACCTTTTTAAAGTTCTTGGAAATTCCTTGGAGATTTTAAAAAATACTATAAAATCTTTAAAATCCTTTAAAATGCCATTAATTTTCTTAACATAATTAAAAATGTCTTGGAGTCCTTTAAAATTCCCTAAAAAAGGCCAGTCTTTTGATATCTTTTGAAATTCCTTGAAATTTTTAAGGCCATTGGAAATTCCCTGGAATTTTGATAATACTATGAAATCTTTAAAATCCTATAAAATGCCATTAAATTTCTCAACACAATTGAAAATGTCTTGGAATTTTTTAAAATACCAAAAAATATTTCAAATCCTTTGAAATCTCTTAGAAATTTTTTAGTCTCTTGAAAATGCCTTGAAATATTTTAAAATATCTCAAAATATTTCAAATTTTTCGACATCCCATTGAAATATTAAATTACTGAAATCAATTAAAAATGTCTTGGAATCTTTTAAATTTACTCAAATATTTCACGACCTTTGAAAATGTCTTGAAACTTCGTAAATCTCATGAAAATTGTTTGGAATTTTCAAAAATACCTTGAAATCATTCAAATCCTTCAAAATTTCTTAAATCTCTTGAAAATATCTTAGGATCTTCTAAAATACCTCAAAATATTTTAAATTCTTTAGAATCTCTTTAACCTTGTTAAAGCTCTTGAAAATTCCTTTAAATTAAAAAAAAAATACTATTAAATCTTCAAAATCCTTTAAAATGCCATTAAGTTTCTTAATACAATTAAAAATGTCTTGGAGTCCTTTGAAATTCACTAAAAAAGGCCAGTATTTTAAAATTTTTTGAAATTCCTTGAAACTTTTTAAAGCGATTAGAAATTTCTTGAAATTTTAAAAAATACTATGAAATCTTTAAAATCCTATAAAATGACATTAAATTTGTTAACACAA
Organism: Amphibolips quercusostensackenii; assembly: GCA_032357855.1. Lineage (NCBI taxonomy): Eukaryota > Metazoa > Arthropoda > Insecta > Hymenoptera > Cynipidae > Amphibolips > Amphibolips quercusostensackenii. The sequence goes on along the minus strand of JAUELO010000006.1, from coordinate 70,069 downwards.
TTTCAAAGGTCTCGAAATTTGTTTAAATAACGTAAAATATTTCAAATCCTTTAAGATCTCTTAAAATTTTTTTAATCTCTTGAAATGGTTTGGAATATTTTAAAATATCTCCAAATATTTAAAAATTTTCGAAATCCCATTAAAGTATTAAATTACTGAAATCAATTAAAAATATCTTGGAATCTCTTAAAATTTTCAAAAATATTTCAAGCCCTTTGAAAATGCTTTGAAACTTCGTAAATCTTATGAAAATTGTTTGGAATTTTCAAAAATACCGTAGAATCATTTAAATCCTTCAAAATTTCTTAAATTTCTTTAAAAAATGCCTTAGAATTTTAAAAATACTATAAAACTTTCGAAGTCCATTGGAATCACTGCAAATGATTAAAATCTAATAAAAATGTCTTGTAATTTTTTAAGATATCCTAAAATATTTCAAATTTTTTTTAATTCCTTGGAACTTTTTTGAGATTTCAAAAGTTCCTTGAAATTTTTAAAAATATCGAAAAATCTGTGAGATGCTTTGAAATCTATTGAGGTTATTAAAATCTATTAAAAATGATAGAAAATCTTTTAAAATACCCTAAAATTTTTCAAGTTCTTTGAGATTCCATTAAATCATCGAAATCAATCTAAAATGTCTTGGGACTGTTTAAAATTTTTTAAAAAAGTCTAGCCTTTCAAATCTTTTGAAGCTTAAAAAAATTTTTTAAGCTCTTAAAAATTCTTTGAAATTTTTTAAAATACCCCAAAACCTTTAAAATCCTTCATCCCCCTTCAAATTATCGAATTGAACTAAATATTCCTTAAACTCTTTTGAAACCACATAAAAATTTTTAAAGAACATAAAAAATCTTTCAAAAGACTCGAAAAATTTTTTCCAATTTTCAAACTCCCCTTTGAAATTCTCGACTCAGAATTGAAAATAAAAATAAAAATCTCCTTATCTCTGAAATAGGGGAACGAAGGGTAAACCGAAATTATTGACTTCATAAATTGAGGAAGCATTATCAGATTAAAGATATCCTTGTCGAGGATATAAAATTAGAATCTGCTCTACTAAAAATAAAACGATCCTTCTCAATTGGTTAAGAGGGACGCCTGTATGTTGGGGAGGGGGGTATTTTTAAATTAACTTTATTCTGTGAGTGAAATCTCGAAATGGGGAAGGAAGTGACGGGAGGATCTGTTATGCTTTTCGGGGCAAAAGCGACCCTTGCTGCAGCCGAAGTAGCTTCCACCCTTTGGACGAAAGAGAGAAGCGGTGTGTGTGTGGGGGGGGGGGGTCGAGGACGAGAACCTACGCGTTATTGAGCGGGCATTTCCCACAAAGCGCAGACGAAGGCAACCACCCCGTAGCCAAGCGCCGCAGCGCGAACTCTCCCTCTTTACCCCGGACTCTCCCTCTTTACCCCGGTCTCTCCCTCTTGGCCCCCGTCTCTATCCTTTTCTCTCTCCCTCTGTCTGCAGGACACCCCTGCCTGCCATACATCTTCTTATTCCTGCCAAATCCAATCGCTGATATGCTGCCGGCCAGAGATTTTTACAAGACCACATGAAAGCTCGATTTTTTTGATTGAAAAGCAATTTATCTTTGAAAAAAAAAGAAAAAGATGTGATCGTAGGGTGGCTCAATTTTTTTCGAATTTTTATTTATATCGCGCAGGAATTTGTTCGAATCCACAAAAAAACAGATCCATTTGTTTTTTATGAAGCTACTGTAGAAGAAGAAATTTGAAAGAGATTTTTTTTATTGTCAATAATACTAATTCAGTTAACAAGAGATCTGATATTGCGTTTCTCAGCAAAATCTACCATAGCCTTATTTTATCTACTAACAATCGTTAAGATAAAAAAATAAAAAACATAAAAATACCTTTGAGTGTTTTTCAAAATTTGGCGCCGATGTTTCCAGCTTCGTTCAGACTTAGAGGTTAATACATAGTCTCATGTGACGTCACAAATGTCTTCCTCCAGGAATAACGTATAACATCGTGCGTTGGCCCGCAAAAAAAGTATTCATTACGATGTTAATGAAAGAACTGGAGAAAATTAATTTTTATACAATTTTTAGTAACAACAATAAATTTAAACAACTTTTCATAATAATGAAGTTTATATCTTATGTGGTCATAAAATGTAAGCGCCGTATCGTTAAGTTTTTAGGTTATATTCTATATTCACAAATCTTTTATATTTTCATTATAAAAAAATGTTTGTTATATAAGAAACGTCGTTCTATGTTTTTTCAGATTAATGATGGAGAAAAAAAATGGTCTTACCTGAAGAGGCTCTACATTGTGGAGCGAAAGCTCGTTTGAAATAAATTGAAAGATCAGTAGATCAAAAACTTACATCTTCGTATATATTTACTGCACTGATCAAAAACTAATACCTAATAATATTTTTAATGATGATTTTTTGTTAACTAATTATTTTCATTATAAATTTAGTTTAGCTAATAAAAATAAATATTTTCGTCTACGGCGAGGACCAAAAAATGTTAAATGTATTTTTGCTAGATATGTAAATCATTTTTTAGAAGGTATTTCAGGTTATTTTTTTTTTGAAACTTCAACTATTTAGTTTTCGTCTTTTTGGATGGAAAAATCTTTCTCAGTCGAAAATTCAGTAATTTGGTTAAAGTTTTCTTTCTTGAATGAAAAGTGTTTTTAGTTGAAAATTCGTCTACTTTGGTAGAAATTTAAAATACTTAGTGAAAATAATTAAAAACTCATATTTTCAGGATGAGAATTCTACTATTTTTTTAAAAAGTTGCCTTTTAGCTTGAAAATTTATTAATTTGGTTAAAATTTGTTTTCTTCTAATAAAAAATCGTTCTTAGCTAAAAAAACATTTAAGAAGATTTCAAAAGATTTCAATGATTTCAAACAAACACAAAAGTTTTCACAAACAAAAATTAGAGAAAGATTTCACAAATATTTCAAAGATTTTATTAAGATTTCAAAAGATTAAAAAAAATTGCACAAAGATTTCTAAAATTTTACAAAAGCTTTAAAAAATTCTAAAAGATTTCACACAGGCGACATATATTCGCAACGAATTAAGAAATTTGTTTATTTATGATTTGGCTTTCTTTAAAAATTGTTGGCCAATAAAAAATGAAATATCTCATTTGTTATATGTATAAAAAACGATTATTGCATTATTTGATGTAAAAAAGGGGACCTTAAAAAACTTGATTTCTTGACCTGAAAACCTGGAGAAGGCCTTGAATTTTTTTCCTAAGAATCGCTGAACCAAAAAATGTCTTTGTAAATCTATATTTCATATTGGCTCATAAAATTCGTAGACTGAATTAAAAGAAACGTGTAAAAGTTAAATCTCTATTTAAAGATGATTCTGCTCCCCTAGTCTACGTTTTGAATAAAACAATAATTATTATGCTTCGTGTTGATTTAGAAAAATGACTTAACAGAACATAGACGGCAGTTGCTCCGAGTGGGACCATGCGGTGGTTGTTTAACCTTTTTTTATTATTTATACAGTATATGTATGTGTATATATGCACATACACACACACATATATAATCTATAAAATCTATCAAAACTATACTCCCTACCACACCCCCCAAGTACTTCCTTTCTCACCGCGTGAGTCGCGCCAACCCCGGAAGGGATATGGCTTAATGGTGTAAAAAAAACAATAATAATAATTATAACAATAATAATAATGAACCCTAACGAAGGTGTTCTCGCGTTGACGTCGTGGTAGGGCTTGAGCTCTCCTCTCATGACTTTTGACGGCTATGTTGGCGGTACCACTGCTACTGACAGGGCTTGCCATGCCAGGCAGGCAGATAACGAAGAGGAAAGGGACTAGGAAGAACAACAAGCCCCATCATTATCGTGGAGAGTCTTTTAATGATACTGAAATGCTTGCCGGTTCCCGAGGATCGACTGGGCGCCCCTAGAGCCACCGCTGAGGGTCACGGCATGCGTGACGGGGGTGATGGTGAGCTGCGAGATGGTCAGACAGATCTCACTTATTTAACAGCTG
>JAUELO010000006.1:53699-65948 GCA_032357855.1 Amphibolips quercusostensackenii | reverse complement strand
CTTGGTTAGAAATTCAATTATTTCGTCTAAAATTTAGTTTTTTGGTACAACATTGGTCTCTTAGTCTTGAAGTCTAACGATTTAGTAAAACATTTTAATTTTTCGTCGAAAATGTAAATTTTTTTGTAGAAAACAATTATTTTTTTTAACAATTTAAAAAAATTATTTTTTGAATGAAAATTCAATTATTCTATTTTCGGTTGATAAATATTCTCTTTTAGTTTTAAAATTAAAGTATTTGGTTGGAAGTTGATGACATTTTTTTAAATTCGTCTTTTTGGTTGAAAATTCATCTTTTTGTGTTAAAAATTAAAAGCTTTGGTTAAAAATTTGACTGCTTCAATAAAAATTCAATTTTGTTTTAATGAAAATTCATAATTTTAGTGAAAAAATAATCTCTTTGGCTGAAAATTGAACTACTTTAATAAAAATATATATATTTTTTTAAGAATTATGTTTTAAAAAGAAACCTTTAATTACTTGGTTGAGAATTCAACTTTTTTGTAGAAAATTTGTCTATTTGTCTTAAAAATTCACCAATTTAACATAAAACTCAATTGTTTTGTAAAAAATTAGTTTTATTATTGAAAATTATATTTTTTTAAATTAAAATTTAACTATTCTTTTTCTTCTTTTTTATTCATAATGTGTCTTCTAAGGGTTTACATGACCTTCGTTTCTTACAAGACATTCCACAACTTTGTATTAACTTATCTTTACTATTTACAATTATTTACAACTATATACATCAATTCTTTTATCTAGATCAATACTTCAAAATTCAACAATTTATTTGAAAATTTACGCAATTTCTGAAAATTCTTTTTTTTTCGTAGAAGATTAATTTGCTAAGTTGAATTTTTAATTTGAAAATTCATCTTTTTTTTTAGTTATTTCATCTATTGTGCTTAAATTTATTTGTTCCTTCTTTGAAGTACAAATATTTCCTTGCTTTGAATATCAACCATAACTATTTTAAATTTAATTACTTGGTTCAAAATTTAACTATTTTGTTAAAAACTCAGTTTTTTTTGGTAAAAAATTCGTCTCTTTGTTTAGTAAAGTCACCAATTTGGCAGAAAATTCTACTGTTTTTTCGAAAATTCGACTGTTTTGTAGAAATTCTTCTTTATATTAAAAATTATTTTTTTAAATACGAATTCAACTATTTCATTTCTGGTTGATAACTATTTAGTTGCAAATTAAAGTAGCCGGTTAAAAATTCACGTGTTTTGTTGAGAATTTTTCTTTTTCAGTAGAAAATTAATATTTTTTATTGAAAATTCATCTTTTCAATTGAAAATCTAATTATTTAGTGGCAAATTTAGGTGTTTTGTAGAAATATGTAAAAATGAATATAAACTTATTTAGTCAGGCGTAAAAGCTCATAACAAAATTCAGTGGGTAAGCTCAGATTTAGTCAGCCATTGTGGCTTACGTAAGAACTCGGGACTATCATTAATATTTCTATGGTCTTCTCATATTTTTTAATTTGTATCAATATTTATAAATGGACTAGAAAATACTATATGAATATTTAAATCTGAAATATAAATTTTCAGATTCTGCTTTCGTGTCTATTTAAAAAAAATCTTTTAGATAAATAATTAGAGATATGCAGTAGTAAAACACTGATTTAGTCAGGCGCAAAAGCTCACAATAAAATTGAGTGGATAAGCCCGGATTTGTTCATACATTGTGATTTCCCTAAAAACCCGGGACTCACATTAATATTTCTAGGGTCTTTTAATATTTTTCAAATTGTATGAATATTTATAAATTGACTCAAAAATACTACAAATATTTAGATATAAAATATTAATGTTCAGATTCTCTTTTTTGTGTCTATTGAAAAAAATTTTAATTCAACGAATTTTTCTTCAAATTGAAAATATTTTCCTAATTAAAATATCAACTATAAATGATGATTCTGTAGTAGAAAATTAATATTTTTGGTTAAAAATTCAGTTATTTGGTGAAAAATTAAGTGTTTTGTGAAAAAATGTGAAAATTTAAATATTTTTTTAAGTAAGCCCTTTAAATAAAAAAGGATTTTGAATATAATATATAGTTTTTTTCGTTGGATTTAAATTATTAATAAAAATAAAAATTTCGAAAAAATGAGACTTAAACTAGAGAGAGTTACAGTGGGACTTCATAAATATGACATCGTTTAAACTGTTTTATAGTACATAAAACATTTATAGCTCACGGTTATTAGTTACTTTACATACTGCATATAAGTGGTTATTTATTTCTACAATAAAATAATTTAATAGCACGAAAGCACTTTGAAACAATTTATACAATATTTCATTTATAATTTAGAATCATATTTAAATTTTAAAAATCTAAAATGATTGCATAGAATAATATATCATTTATTCAAAATTATAAAAATTTAAAGGTACAAAAAAAGGACAAATTTGTTTATTTTTCATTGATATTAATTTCTGAATGTCACATATTTTGTTTCTAAACAATGCTTATGTAAATTTTGTACAATTTTTAATACTTTTTTCGCAATTGTTTAAATTAGACGGCATTTGTCTTAAAACTAATAATTTTTTAGGTTCTAATTTTAAATTGAAGAACAATAAAGGTAAATACTGTTCAAATATTCCAGAAAATACTCAATAAAAATGTTGGAAATACAAAATTTTGTTATTCCAACTCAAAAGTGAATTAAAAAAAAAATTCCATCTTTCAATGCAAAAAAAACAAACTTATGTCCCTTTTAAATTAAAAAAAAAGATAGAATACAAAGTTGAAAAAAATATTAAAAAATAAAAAACGTTAAAAATCGAAAGTTCCTCGCTTCTCGCTCAATAAAATGTTAAAAATACTTAATCTTGTTATTCAAATTCAGAAGTCAATTAAAAAAAAATTCCCTTATAGCGCAAAAAAAACATCTGAATTTCCTTACTTCCGATTAAAAAATAATGTTGAAAATAAACAATTTTCTCTTCCAGCTTAGAATAACATTAAAAATGGAAATTTCATCTCCTTTAACTCCATAAAAATATCAAAAATATAGAAAGCCGCCCTTAAAATTTAAATGAAATAAAAAATAACTAATTTTTTCCGTTTTTTCTGAGAAAAACGTGAAAAAACAGAATTTCCCCTTCTTAATTCACTAAAAATATTAAGAATAGAAAATTTTCATATTCTAATACAGAACTTAATTGAAAACAAAAATCCTCTTTTTTAGTGCAGACAGAAAATCTTACACTTTTAAATTTAATAAAAATGTTAAAAATAAAAAATATTCTCTTCTTATTTAGAAAAACATCTAAAATCAAAATTTTCTCCTTTCTAACTCAATAAAAATATCACAAATAATGAATTTTCCTCTTTGGATTAAAAAAAAAATGTAAAAAAAACAATTTTTGCGCTTTTTATCTTAAAAAAGTGTGAAAAATACAAAAATTTGCATCTTTCAACAAATTAAAAATTTAAAAAATACAAAATATCCTTATTACAATCAAGAGGGAAATTGCAAACAAAAATTTTCTCTTTCAACTCAGAAAAAAATTCAAACGTAAAATTTCCCTCTTTCTAACTCAATAAAAATTTTAAAAATATAGAATTTCCTTTCTAAATTTAGAAAAAAATTTCGCTTTCAATTTAAAACTTAATTTAAAAATGAATTTAAAGCATTCCCTTTTTCAATGTAGAAAAAAATTAGATACTGAAATTTACTTCCTTCCAATTAAATAAAAATATGAAAATTATTCTTCTGATTCAGAAAAAGAGTTCGAAAATCAAAATTTTTTTCCTTTCCTCACAAGAAACATGTTGGAAATAAAAAATATGCCTCGCTTTAACTCATTCAAAACAATAATTAAAATGTCTCAAATAAAAAACTCCCTTATTAAATTAATAAAAGCGTCTTTACTTTTAATTCAATAAAAATGTTGAAAATAAAAAATTTTATCTTCCGATTCAGAAAAACATTGAAAATCAAAATTTTCTTTTTTTTTTGATTGGATAGAAATGTTAAAAATATAGAAAGCCTTTCTTCGAATTCAGAAAAAATTAAAAATAACAAATTTTCTGCCGTTTATTTAAAAAAAATGTGAAAAATACAAAATTTTTCTCCTTTGACTCAATAAAAATGTAAAAAAAGAACAAAATTTCCCTATTCTATTTCAAAAATAAGTTCATAACAAAAAGTCTTTCTTCCAATATAGAAAAAAATTAAACACAAAATTTTCCTTTTTTGCAAATAAATAAAAACGTTAAAATAGAAAAATTTCCCTTCTCCGATTCAGAAAAAGATTGAAAGTAAAAAATTTCCTCTTCTTATTTAGGAAAACATCTAAAATCAAAATTTTCTTCTTTCTAACTCAATTAAAATATCAAAAATATTGAATTTTCCTCTTTGGATTAAAAAAAAAATGTAAAAAAAAATTTTTGCGCTTTTTATTTTAGGAAAAGTGTGAAAAATACAAATATTTGCATCTTTCAACAAGTTAAAAATTTTAAAAATACAAAATATTCCTATTCCAATTAAGAAGGTAATTGCAAACAAAAATTTTCTCTTCCAACTCAAAAAAAATTCAAACTTAAAATTTCCCTCTTTCCAACTCAATAAAAATGTTAAAAATATAGAATTTCCCTTTTAAATTTAGAAAAAAATTTCGCTTTTAATTTTAAAACTTAATTTAAAAATAAATTTAAAGCATTCCCTTTTTCAATGCAGAAAAAAATTAGATACTGAAATTTACTTCCTTCCAATTAAATAAAAATATGAAAATTATTCTTCTGATTCAGAAAAAGAGTTCGAAAATCAAAATTTTTTTCCTTTCCTCACAAGAAACATGTTGGAAATAAAAAATATGCCTCGCTTTAACTCATTCAAAACAATAATTAAAATGTCTCAAATAAAAAACTCCCTTATTAAATTAATAAAAGCGTCTTTACTTTTAATTCAATAAAAATGTTGAAAATAAAAAATTTTATCTTCCGATTCAGAAAAACATTAAAAATCAAAATTTTCTTTTTTTTTGATTGGATAAAAATGTTAAAAATATATAAAGCCTTTCTTTAAATTCAGAAAAAATTAAAAATAACAAATTTGCCGCTTTTTATTATAAGAAAAATGTGAAAAAATGCAAAAATTTTCTCCTTTGACTCAATAAAAATGTAAAAAAAGAACAAAATTTCCCTATTCTATTTCAGAAATAAGTTAAAAACAAATAGTCTTTCTTCCAATATAGAAGAAAATTAAAAACCGAATTTTCCTTTCTTGCAAATAAATGAGAATGTTAAAATAAAAAAATTCCCTTTTCCGATTCAGAAAAAGATTAAAAATAAAAAATTGATCCCTTCTTATTTCAAGAAAAATGTTGAAAATAAAGGATCTGCCTTGCTTTACCTTAATGAAAATGATAATCAAAATGCTTAAAATGAAAAACTCCCTATTCTGATAAACAAAAAGACATTTTTTCCCTTTTAATTCAATAAAAATATCAAAAATGAAAAATTTCATCTCCCGATTTAGAAAAATAATAAGAATCAAAATTTCCTTTTTTTTAAAACTATTTCTATGATTTAAAAAATTGCTTCTCTTTTAATACAATAAAATGTTGAATATAAAAAGAGTCTTTTTTCAATCCAGGAAAAAAATTGAAGATAAAAATTTTAACTTATAAAAATCGGATAACATTTAAAGTGATTAAAGAGGTTTTTTCATGAAAAATAAAAAATAATAATAATAACAGAATATTAAATCACTAAAATAGACGTTAGTTGAAAAATAATGCCCCGTACATTTATGAATTAAAAATGGTTTAATTTTTACTTCGAATACTTTGAATTAAGAAGAGTTTTAATAAATTTATTATTATTATTTTATTAAAATTATTTAACTGATTACAAAAATTTTTGAAACTCTTAATATTAGAAAATTTGTTATTCTGTGATTTAAAATATTTTTTTATATCAGGAAACATAAATCCAGGAAGGTGAGCTTACTGCTAGTATTAAAAAATTCCCAGAGTGGAAAAAACGCAACTTGGAAATAACTAAAAAATGCTTTTTTGTAAACTTTTAATTACGAATTTAATGTCATTTTACACGCTTTATCGACGCTTCTCTTCTGTCTTTTCGGGCCGAGAAAAACGTGCTGATTAAATGAAATTTTTATTGACTATCCAGCCGAGTTTCACAGTAAAATAGATAGACTATAGAAAAGAAACAATAAGTGATTAGTGCAGAAAGTTACTATTAGTAAAGCTCATTACAAAAAAATATATTGAAAAAGAAAAAAGCCTAAACAACGAAAGTAGTAAATGCTTGATTTAGTCAGCCAATGTGGCTTACGTAAAAACTCGGGACTCTCATTAATAATTCTAGGGTCTCTTCATATTTTTTTCAATTTGTAATATATTTCTAAATAGACTAGAAAACACTAAGAATATTTAAAAATAAAATATCAATGTTCAGATTCTGTTTTTGTGTTTATTTTTAAAAAATCTTTTAGAAAAATCAGTTGATAAATTCTGTAGTAAAACACAAATTCTGTTAGGCGTGAAAACTTATACAGAAATTAAGTAGGTTAAACTAGATTTAGTCGGAAATTGTGGCTTGCACAAAAATTTGACACACTACAAAAAACATATTTCCAAGATGAGTTTTGATTTGAAATTCTAAAAGTTAGGGCCCTTAAACGTAGAAATTTTTTTCAGGTAAATTTTTAACCAAGAAAGATGAATTCTCACCAAAAAATGTAATAGCTGATATGTTAGACAAGAAAAGATTTTCATTTTAAGTCAAAAACAGTTGAATGAAACCAAAGAAAAAGAATTTCACCAAAATGGTTAAATCGTGAATTTTCAACCCATTAATTGAATTTTTAACCAAAAAGGTGAATTTTAAACAACCAACATTGATTTTCTACCTAAAAATAATCACGTTTTTACAAAATATATTTACTTTATAGCGAATAGTTGAATTTCCAGCTAAAAAGTTGAATTCTAATCAAGCAAGATTAAATTCTATCCAAAAATAATGACTTTTTAACAAACAAGAATAATTTTCTGACTAAAAAAGATCACTCTTTAAAAAAATATATTAATTTTCTACGAAATACTCGAATTTTCAACTAAAAACTTGAATTTGCAAGAAACAAGATTAATTTTCTACCCAAAAATGATGAATTTTTAACAAACAAGAATAATTTTCTATCTAAAAAAGATGACTTTTTAACAAAATATATGAATTTTCTACCAAATAGTTAAATTATCTATCAAAAAGTTAAATTTTTAATCAAAAAGTTGAATTTTCAACAAACAAGATTAATTTCTAACCAAAAATTATAACTCTTTAACAAAATATATGAATTTTCTACTAATTAGTTGAATTTACAACCAAAAATTTGAATTTTGAACAACATTTTTCTACGAAATAGTTGAATTATCTATCAAAAACTTAAATTTTCAACTAAAAAGTTGAATTTTCAACAAACAAGATTAATTCCTATCCAAAAATATAATAACTTTTTAACAAAATATATGAATTTTCAACCAAAGAGTTAAATTTTAAACAAACAAGAATAATTTTTTACCCAAAAAAGGTTACTTTGGACAAAATATAGGAATTTTCTACCAACAAGTTTAATTTTTAACAATCGAGTCATTTTCTACCAAAAAGATAACTTTTTAACAAAAAATATGAATTTTCTACCAAAAAGTTGAGTTTTCAACAAACAAGATTAATTTTCTATCCAAAAAAGGACTATTAAACCAAAAATATTAATTTTCTACAAAAAAGTTGAATTTTCTACCAAAAATTTGAATTTTCAACCAAGATTAATTTTCTACCTAAAAAATGCCTTTTTGACAAAATATGTAAATTTTCTACCAAATAGTTGAATTTTCAGCCAAAAAGTTTAATTTTAAACAAACAAGATTAATTTTCTACCCAGAAAAAAAATCAGTTCTTAACAAAATATATGAATGTTCTACCAAATAGCTGAATTTCCTGACAAAAAGTTTAATTTTAAATAAACAAGATTAATTTTCTGCCTAAAAATGAAAAATTTTAACAGAATATATGAATTCTCTACAAAATAGTTGAATTCTCAACAATCAAGAATAATTTTCTACCCGAAAAAAGTTTTAAACAAAAAATATTAATTTTCCACCAAAGAGTTGAATTTTCAACAAACAAGATTGAATTTCTACCCAAAAATTATGTATTTTTAACAAAATATATGAATTTTCAACCAAAGAGTTGAATTTTAAACAAACAAGATTAATTTTCCACCCAAAAAGATGATTTTTTTTACAAAATATATGAATTTCCTACAAAATAGTTGAATTATCTATCAAAAAATTAAATTTTCAAGCAAAAAGTTGAATTTTAAATAAACAAGATTAATTTTCTATACAAAAATGATGCATTTTTAACAAACAAGAATAATTTTCTATCCAAAAAGGATGACTTTTTAACAAAATATATGAATTTTTTACCAAATATTTAAATTATCTACCAAAAACTTTATTTTTAAGCAAAAAGTTGAATTTTCAACAAACAAGATTAATTTCTACCCAAAAATTATAACTTTTCAACAAAATATATGAATTTTCTACTAATTAGTTGAATTTACAACCAAAAACTTGAATTCTGAACAACAAAGATTAATTTTCTACCCAAAAATGATCAGATTTCCACAAAATATATGAATTTACAAGAAACGAGTGAATTTTAAACAAATAAGATAAATTTTCTACCCAAAAATGATGACTTTTTAACAAACGAGAATATTTTTCTACACAAAAAGATGATTTTTTACAAAATATAACATTTTTCTACGAAATAGTTGAATTATCTATCAAAAACTTAAATTATCAATTAAAAAGTTAAATTTTCAATAAACAAGATTAATTTCTATCCAAAAATATAATAACTTTTTAACAAAATATATGAATTTTCTACCAAGGAGTCGGATTTTCAAGCAAAAAGTTGAATTTTGATCAAACAAAAATTGATTTTCTACCCAAAAATGATGACTTAATAAAATATATGAATTTTCTACAAACTAGTTGAATTTTAACAAACAAGAATCATTTTTTACTAAAAAAAGACCTTTTAATAAAAAATATTAATTTTCTACCCAAAAAATGTGACTTTTTAATCAAATATATAAATTCTCTACTAATTGAATTTTCAACAAACAAGAATCATCTTCTACCAAAAACAATACTTTTTAACAAAAAATATTATTTTTCTACAAAGAAGTTGAATTTTCAACAAACAAGATTAATTTTCTTCCTAAAAATGATGGCTTTTCAACAAAATATATGAATTTTTTACTATATAGTGAAATTTTAAGCCAAAAAGTTTAATTTTAAACAAACAAGATTAATTTTCTACCCAAAAACGACTTTTAACAAAATATATTAATCTTCCATTAAATAGTTCAATTTTCTGCGAAAAAGTTGAATTTTAAACAAACAAGAATAATTTTCTATACAAATAATATGACTTTTAAACATAATATATAAATTTTTTACTGAATAGTGGAATCATTATCGAAAAAGTTGAATTTTCAACAAATAAAATTAATTTTATATCTAAAAAAGACGACTTTTAAAGAAAATATATTAATTCTCTGCCCAACAGTTAAATTTTCAACCAAAAAGTGGAATTTTAAACAAACAAGATTAATTTTTATCTATAAAGTCATCTTTTTAACAAAATACACGAATTTTCTACCAAATAGTTGAATTTTTAATTCATAAAATATACAGGCTAACGTTTTAACCAAACATAAAATAGTTAAATTTCCAGATAAGAGAAAAAATCATTTTCACCAAAAAAATGCGTTTTTAACAAAATTGTTAAATTTTTAACTAAAAAGATGAATTTTCGACCAAGAAGATTCATTTCCTACCAAAAAAAAAACGAATTTTGAACAAAAAAGATGAATTGTCAATAAAATTATTTTCACCCCAAACATATGATTTTTTTAACCAAAATTTCAATTTGCAACCAAACAGTAAAATTTTTCACCAAACTGTTGAATTTGTCAGCCAAAAAGATGAATTTTCTTTAAAACAAAAGAATTTTTAACATAAAAATTTATTTAAAAGCAAACGAATAAATTTTCAAATATAATTATGAATGCTTAACAACAAAAATTATTTTTTTACAAAGTAGTTCAACTTTAATTCAAATAATCAACTTTTCAAACAAAAAAGATGAATTCTCAACAAATGAATTTTTAACCAAAAAGGATAAATTTTCAATCAAGAAGATTAAATTTCTACCAAGAGCTGAACTTTTAACTAAAAAAAGATACGTTTTCAACCAAAAATGGAATAGTTAAATTTTCAAATAAAACCCGGATAAAAAAAAATAACTTAGCACAAATACACAAAAAAAAGATTTTTTAACAAAATTGTAAAAATTTCAAGAAAAAAGATGAATTTTTGATCAAAAAGATTAATGTTCTATAAAAAAGACGAATTTCAAACTTATCCAATATACAGGATAAAGTTTTAACCAAACATAGAAAAATTAAATTTTCAGATAAAAAAAATTTTCAACGAAAAAATGAATTTTTAATAAAGTTGTTAAATTTTCAACCAAGAAGATGAATTTTCGATCAAGAAGTTTAAGGTTCTACCAACAAGAGGAATTTCAAACAAAATACATGAATTTTCAAAAAAAGTTTAATTTTCAACTCAAAAATATGATTTTTCAACCAAAAAATTTAATTTCCAAGCCGAAAAGATGAATTTTCTACAAAAAAGTAGAATTTTTAACTTGAATTTCAACATATCATATATCATATATGCATTTTTAACCATAAAGGATAAATTCTTAACAAAGAAGATTAAATTTCTACCGAAAAGACGAATTTTACAAAAAAAAAAAAAGAATTTTTAACCAAAAAGTTGAACTTTTAACTAAAAAAGATAAGTTTTTCACCAAATAGTTACATTTTTAACTGAAAAATATCAACTTTTAACCAAAAATGGAACAGTTTAACCATCAGTTTAAAAAACTTATTTTCAACCAAACATTACCAAAGAGATGAACCTTAACTAAAAAAATGAATTTTTAACAAAGTAGTTGAATCTTTCATGAAAAATATGACTTTCTAACAACATAGTTATATTTTTAACAATATAATTATATTTTCAACAAAATAGTTAAATTTCTAAGTAAATAATATAATTTTTAATCAAACTATATGAATTCCCCCACTTGTAATGAAACTAAATCGAAAAGAAAAACAAATTTGACATCTAAATTAATGAAATGAATGGAACGAAATACAAAATACACCTCATATATTTTCCTTTTACGAAATATATACACCGACGAATAATAAAAACTTTGCCTGATAAACAAATAAATACAAACCTATAACCATACCATATAATTAAATATTTAACAAGCATCATATTTTGACCGAGTCTAATCCACATGTTCATGTTGTGCGTTACTTTCTCGCCACGTGTTTTGCACAAGCTCGACAAATTTCCTCCACCAGTGGCTTTTCGATGTGAAATAGAGGGCGCAAGTTGCGATGAATATCCAGGATAAAACGAGACAATAATCAGTGTCATTAGAAGGCGTGCTCGAAACTGGTCCGCTGAAATCTGCCGAAGTCACGTACAAGGATCCATTCGGCGTCTGATTCGTTAAATGAGTTATGAACCTCGAAAAAGTCTCCAGAGTGTAGACAGTATCGTTGAATTTCGCTACTGGTTTTCCATTATGAAAAATCACGAGAGTTGGGACCCCCACGATTCCGTGCTGAGTGTTGAAACTGAAATTTAAATAATTTTTTACTCATTTGTAAGTTTTTCAATTTTCCTATTTTTACTATAAAAAGAGAGGAAAACAGAGCTATAAATTTGAGAAAAAATCTCTCAAGATATAAAAAAGTATGGGATAGAGTCATGAATTGGATTAAGCAATTTACTTATGCAAAACTAGGATAAAAATTTTTTTTATAGAACAATCCATTTCCCACTAATGATATGTGGTTATATGAAAACTAATAAGTTTTTTATCAATATTTACTGACATATTTTCTCATCAGGTATTATACATATGTGTGTGTGTGTGTGTTGTATATGCATATGTATACACGTGTATATATGTATATATTTACATATATAAATATATATCGACACCTACATTCAATATGAGTCTATATGCTGACAGTGCTCTGTATGAGACTATTTCTTATGCTTATACACAGCGCACAGTTTCATACACGGCGCT
>JAUELO010000005.1:564793-583403 GCA_032357855.1 Amphibolips quercusostensackenii | reverse complement strand
TAAAAGTTGTTGGAACTATTAAAACTAATAAATTTCTGAAACTTTAAAACCAGAATTTTCAATCAAAAATGGAATATTTTCAGTTGAAAAATTTAAATTAAAAAAAAAGTTAAATTTTCAACAAATGAAGCGAATTTTCAACTAGAATGATAAATCTTCTACCAAAAAATTATTTTTTAACCAAATAGTTGAATTTTCAACCCAAAAGATGAATTTCTACCAAAATTTCAAATAAGCGAAAAAGTAAAACTACCAAAAAAATTTAGTAACAAAATCGAAATATTCTTAAAGTAAAAATTAATGGATGTAGAAAAATGATGAAGCTTTGAAACCAGAATTTTCAAAACGCGAAATTTCTAATTATCAAAAACAAGGTAAATTTTCAAATTAAAAAAAAAATAATTTCTATCTCAAAAACGAATTTTTAAACTAAGTGATGAATCTTCAAAACAAAAAAATGATTTTTTACGAAATTTTAAGTTACCGAAAAAAATAAAACCACTGAAAATATTTAGCAAAGAAATTGAAATATTCCAAAAGTAAACGTTAATTTAATTAGAAAACTTCAGATATTTCAAATTTCCGAAACTTTGAAATCAGAATTTTCAAACTCCCGGAATAGAAAATTCTTAGAAATTTTTGATATCCAAAAAAAATAGATTTTAAAGCAAAAATTGAATAATTACATTTCCAGTTGAAAAAAAAAATTAATTTTTTAGTTAAAATGCTGAATCTTCAAAAAAAAAATTTTAAACCAAATAGTTGCATTTTCAACACAAAAGATGAATTTCGACGAAAATTTTTAATTAGCGAAAAAACAAAACTACTGAAAAAATTTAGCAATGAAATTTAATAAAATTTAGCAAAAATTGACTAGTTACATTTTAAGTTGAAAAAATGATTTTTTTAAACAAAAATGTTACATTTTCAACGAATGAAATGAATTTCTAACCAAATAATTAAATTTGCTACCCAAATGATGAATTTCTACCAAAATTTCAAATTAGCAAAAAAATTTAGTAACAAAATTGAAATATTCTGAAAATAAAAGTTAATGGACCAAAAAATGTTCTGAAACTTTGAAACCTGAAATTTCCAATTGTCAAAAACATGATAAATTGTTATGTTAAAATGAAATTTACAACTAAAAAAAAACGAATGTTGAATCTAAATAATGAATCTTCAACCAAAAAAATGAATTTTTTACGAAACTTCAAATAACCGAAAACAATAAAACCACTAAAAATATCTAGCAAAGAAATTGAAATATTCCGAAAGTAAACGTTTATTTCACTAGAAAAACTTAAATATTTCAAATTTCCAAAACTTTGAAACCATAACTTTTAAAATACCGTAATTATTAAATTTTAAAAATTTCTAATTACCAAAAACAATATAGATTTTGAAACATTTTCTGTTGAAAAAATAAAATCATTCTCAAAAAAAAAGTTAAATTTTCAACGAATGAAATGAATTTTTAACTAAAATTATGAATCTTCAACCAAAAAATGAATTTTTACCAAACAGTTGAATTTTCAACCCAAAAGAGAAATTTTTACAAAAATTTTAAATTAGCGAAAAAATAAAACTACCGAAAAAATTTAGCAACAAAATTGAAATATTCTGAAAGTGAATGTTAATGGATTTAGAAAAATTCGGAAACTTTAAAACCAGAATTTTTTAAATGCAAAATTTTGTTATTACCATGAACAAAATTAATTTTTAAGTTGAAAAAAAATTTTTGAACGGATTTTTAACTTAATTTTCGACATTTTGAAACTAGAATTTTCAAAATTCCGAAGTTAGTGAATTCTTAAAATTTCTAATAGCCAAAAACAATATGAATTTTAAAGCAAAGATTGAATTGTTACACTTTCAGTTGAAAAAATTAAGTTTGGACAAAAAAGCTAAAATTTCAACAAATAAAATTAATTTTGAACACAAAAGATAAAGTTGTACCAAAATTTTTTGACATTTTTTTTACGAAATTAATGAATTCACGAAATGTTTTTTAATTACCAAAAACAAGATCAATTTTTCAACAAAAATGAACTTTTTCAGTTTAAAAAATAATCTCCAACTAAAAAAACAATGCGAATTTTTTATTAAATAGTTGAATTTTCTACCAAAATTTTCAAAAAACAAAATAAACTTTCGAATAAAAATGAAAGTTACATTTTTAGTTATAAAAATTAATTTTTAACAAAATAGGTAAATTTTTAAAAAAGATTAATTTTCTACCAAAACTTCAAATTACCGAAAATAATTAAACTCGAAAATATTTAGTAACAAATTGAAATATTCAGAAAGTAAAAGTTAATGTAACTACAAGAATGTAAAATTTGCGAAACTTTAAACCAGAATTTTCAGTCCCGAAATTCCAAATTTAGGAAATAAGTAAATTCCCGAAATTTCTAATTACAAAAAGCAAGATAAATTTTCATGTCAAAATGGACATTTACAGATCAAAAAATAATTTTTAACTAACAAAAAATTTTCAACGTAAATTATGAATCTTTATCTCCAACAAAAAAAAAGAATTTTCAACCAAATAACTGTATTTTTTACTAAATATTCAAGTTACAGAAAAAAAATAAAACTACTGAAAGTATTTAGCGAAGAAATTAAAATATTTCGAAAGTAAAAGTTAAAGAAATTAGAAAGTCACAAATTTCCGAAAATTTTAAACCACACTTTTCAAGCAAAAAATTAATTTTTAACGAAATAGTTAAATTTTCTACCAAAATTTTTTAACGAAACTTTTTCTCACGAAATTTGATAATTCCTGAAAATTTTAATGCCAAAAACAACACAAATTTTTAAACAAAAATGAACATTTTCAGTTAAAAAAAATAATTTTTAACTATAAAAAACGAATTTTGAACAAAATAGTTTAATTTTTTTTACCGGAATTTCAAGTTATCGAAAAAAATAAATCTACTGAAAGTATTTAGCGAAGAAATTTAAATATTCGGAAAGTAAAAATTAATGGAACTAGAAAAACAATTAAAATTTCGAAAATTTGAAACCAGACTTTTCAAGCAAAAAATTATATAGTTACATTTCCAGTTAAAAAATTCAATTTCCAACAAAAAATTAAATTTTTAACCAATTAAATTAATTCTTAACTATGATGATGAATCTTCAACCAAAAATTAAGAATTTTCAATTAAATATTTAAATTTTCAACCCGACATTTTTTGACGATTTTTTTCACGAAATTCCCAAAATATCTAATTACCAAAAACAAAAAAAATTTCAAGCAAAAATGAACATTTCTAAATTTAAAAACAAATTCTAACAAAAAATAAAATTTTAAACTATGTAAATTATGAATATTCAACCAAAAAAAATGATTTTTTTATCAAATGGATGAATTTTCTACCAAAATTGCCAAAAACAAAATAAACTTTTGAGTAAAAATGGAAGTTATATTTTTAGTTATAAAATTTTTTCATTAACATAGTTAAATTTTTTATTTAAACGATAAAACTTCAAAAAAATAAATAAATTTTTAGCAAAATAGTTCAATTTTCATCCCAAGTGATTAATTTTTTACCTACACTTCAAATTATCAAAAAAAATTTTAATATTTAGTAGCGAAGTTCAAATATTCAGAAAATAAAAGTTAATGGAACTAGAAAAATTTTTTAATTCCCGAAACTTTGAAACCAGAATTTAGTAAGTTAAGTAAGAAATGAGTAAACTCGCGAAATTTCTAATTACCAAAAACAAGATAATTTTTCATGCAAAATTTTAAACAAAATAGTTTAATTTTCAATCAAAGAAATGAATTTTTACCCAAAAAGTTTAACTTTTAGCGCGGAATATTAATTTTTTATCAAAGAAGGCAAATTTTTGATGAATTTTTTAAATTCTTAACAAAAAATATGGATTTTCAATGAAATAGTTATGTTTTTAACGAAATAATTATATTTTCAACAAAAAAGATGAATTTTCATCTAAAAAGATTAAATTTCTATCAAAAAATTTTAATTTTCAACCTAAAAATACGAAGTTTTTACTAAACTAATTGAATTTATAACCTAAAAAATACGTGTTTTCATAAAAACAAATCAATTTTCAACAAACTAGTTAAATTTTCAGTTAAAAATTTTTTTTTAACTAAAATGATAAATGTTCAACTGAGTAAATGAATTTTTAACAAAATAGTCGAATTTTTAACCCAAAAGATTAATTTTCACAAAAAAAATTTTCAACAAAATAGTTCAATTTTTAAGATAATAGATAAATTTTCAACTAAGTAGATTTAATTTCTATCAAAAAAGGTCAGTTTTAAAAGAAAAAAGGAACAGTTAAATTTTTAGGTATAAAAATTATTTTTGAATAAAAAAAAACTAATTTTCAATCAAAAATATAAATTTTTTAACAGAGAAGAATAATTTTCTGCCAAAAAAGATTAATTTTTAACAAAATATTTCAGTTTTGAAGAAAAAGGGTTTTTAGCCGAAATAATTAATCATCAACCAAATAAATGGATTTTTAACAAAGTAGTTTTACTTTTAACTAAGTAATTGAATTTTCACCAAAAAAAAGAATATTTATCAATATTTTTGGTTATTTAAAATTCTGTTAAAAAATAGTTTAATTTTCTACCAAGATGTCAAATTGCCAAAAAAAAGTAAAAATACCGAAAATATTCAGTAAAGAAATTTTTTAAACATATTTAATTAGTTACCAAAAAATTAGGGGAGACGATTGGACTTTTTGCGTAAAAAGATGAATTTTTAAACAAGAACATTAATTTTCTTCTAAAAAAGACGAATTTTCAACAAAATACATGAATTCTCAACCAAAAATAAAAATTTTATAAAATTTAAATAAAAAAAAGAAACTTATAATTACGAAAAACAAGTTGAATTTTTAAGTTGAAAAAATAATAATTTCCAAATAAAAAAACGAATTTTTAATTAAAATAATGAATCTTCAACAAAGAAACAATAATTTTGTTACGAAATTTGAATTCATCCAAAAAAAATTAGGACATTGAAAATATTTAGTAAAGAAATTGAAATATTCCGTAAGTAAATATTAATTTAACTAGAAAAATTTGGATATTTTAAATTTCCGGAATTTTAAAACTAGAATTGGTAAATTCTTAAAATTTCTGATTGCCAAAAACAAGATAAATTATCAAAAATTGAATAGTTACATATTCAGTTAAAAAAATTAATTTTTAACAAAAAGTTAAATTTCCAAGCCAAAAGATGAATTTCTACCAAAATTTCAAATTAGCGAAAAAATAAAACTACCGAAAAAATTTAGTGATAACATTGAAATATTCTGAGAGTACAATTCAATGCAACTAAAAAACATTCTGAAACTTTGAAACCAGAATTTTCAAAATCCCGAAATTTCTAATTATCAAAAATAAGATGAATTTCCAAGTTAAAATAAAATCCAACTAAAAACGAAATTTTAATTACAAAAAAAAAACACTAGAAATATTTAGCAAGAAAATTTAATATTTTGAAAGTAAACATTAATTTAACTATAAAAATTCAAAATTTTCGAAACTGAAACAAGAATTTAAAAAATTCCAGAATTAGTAAATGACTAAAAACAAGATAAATTTCTAAGCAAAAAATGGAATAGTTACATTTTCAGTGGAAAAATTTAATTTCCAGCAAAAAGTTAAATTTTCAACAAATGAAATGAATTTTTAACTAAAATGATGAACCTTAAAAAAAATATAATTCAACTTTTTAAATTAAATTTTCTTCTAACATTTTTTTCATGAAATTAGTGAATTCACGAAATTTCTAATTACCGAAAATAAGATGAATTTTCAAGAAAAAATTAACATTTTCAGTTTGAAAAATAATTTCCAACTAAAAAATCAAATAGTTACATTTTCATTTACAAAAATGAACTTTCAACAAAATGGTTAAATTTTTAATTAAAGAAATGAATTATTAACTGAAAACATAAATTTTCAATAGCATAGTTCAATTTTCACCCCAAAAGATTAATTTTTTACCAGAACTTCAAATTATTAAAAAAGAATTAAACTATCGAAAATAATTAATAACGAAATTGAAATATTCCGAATGTTGATGAAACTAGAATATGGAATAGTTACGTTTTCAGTTAAAAATTTTAATTTACAACAAAAAAGATAAATTTCCAACAAATGAAATAAATTTTTAACTAAAATGATTAATCTTCAACCAAAAAAAAAAATGAATTTTTGACCAAATGGTTGAATTTTTTACAAAAATTTTAAAAACAAAATAAACCTTCGAGCAAAAATGGAATAGTTAAATTTTTAGGTATAAAAATTAATTTTCAACAACATAGTTACATTTTTAATCAAGAAAATGAATTCTTAACTAAAATGATGAATCTGCAACGAAATAAATAAATTTTCAGCAAAATAGTTCAATTTTCATCCTAAAAGATTAATTTTCTACCAAAATTTCAAATTACCGAAACTTTGAAACCACAATTTTTAAAGTTGCGAAATTTCAACTTCAGGAAATTAGTAAATTCACGAAATTTCTAATTACCAAAAACAAGATAAATTTTCATTTAAAAATTTAGAGAAAATAGGTAATAGTTGAAGTTTCAACCCAGAAGATTAATTTTCAACCAAAAAAAGGAAAATTTTGATGCATTTTTTGAATTCTGAGCAAAAAGTTTGTATTTTTAACTAAAAATATAATACTTAAATTTTTAATGGAAACATAAATTTCTAGCCAAATAAAATAAATTTTCAATAAAATAGTTATATTTTTAACCATACAGATGAATTTTCAACTAAAAAGATTAAATTTATATCAAAAAGAGAATTATTTTCAACAAAATAGATAATTTTGAAAAAAAAATTAATTTTCAACAAAGTAGTTCCACTTTCAACTGAATAGTTCAATTTTTAACCAAGAAAGATTTTAATTTTTATAACACAAGGAGGAATTTTTGACAAAAGAGCTACATTTTTAACCCATAAAGATTGTCAGTCAATAAAGGAAAAGAATCTTATAAAAAATATTGAATTTCCTGCGAGTTTTCAATCCAAAAAATAGGAATTTGAACAAAAAAGTTTAATTTTTAACCTGAAAATATGAAGTTTTCACAAGAAGTAATTGAATTTACAACCTGAAAAAGACATTTTTCAACAAAACAAATAAATTTCCAACAAATTAGTTAACTTTTTAAGTGAAAAAATTAATTTTTAACAAAACAGTTGAATTTTAAACCCAAAAGATTAATTTTCTACCAAAAGACAAATTTTCAACTATATATTTTCAACGAAATAGTACAAATTTCACCAAAAAATATAAATATTCTATCAAAAAAAGTGAATTTTCCACCAAACATGGAACAGTTTAATTCTTAATCATAAAAATTATTTTTGAATTTAAAAAATGATTTTCAACCAAAAATATAAACTTTCAACCGAGAAGATTAATTTTCAACAAAATATTTCAATTTTTAACAAAAAGGCCTTTTTCATCTGAAATCATGAACCATCAAACAAAAAAAATTCATTTTTAACAAAGTAGTTCCACTTTCAACTAAGTGGTTAATTTTTTTACCAAAAAATATGAATATTAATAAATATTTTCGGTAGTTTCATTTTGTCAGTAATTTGAAATTTTGTTAGAAAATAGTTTAATTTTTTACCAAAATTTCAATTCAGCAGAAAAAATAAAAATACCGAAAATATTCAGTAATGTAATTCCAATATTCCAAAAGTAAGTCAGTTTAGCTAGAAAAACTCAGAAATTACAAATTTTCGGAACTTTAAAACCAGAATTTTCAAAATTCCGAAATCTCTAATTACCCAAAAAAAAGATAAATTGAATTTTTCACCAAATAGTTTAATTTTCAACACATACAAACAAAATTTCCGAGTAATGAAAAAAAATTAAATTACCAAAAAAATTTATTAACGAAATTGAATTATTCCGAAAGCAAAAGTTAATGAAACTAAAAAAAAAATTTTAATTCTGAAACTGTGAAACTAGAATTTTCAAAATCTCGAAATAGTTACATTCTGTTTGAAAAAATTAATTTTCAACTGAAACAACGATTTTTCACCAAAATACTTAAATAAAAAGATACAAATTTTTTATCAAATTTAAAATTATCGACAAAAAATAATACTACCGAAAATATTTATTAATATTATTCATATTTTTTGGTTGATGATTCATAATTTCAAATGAAAAAAACCTTTTTTCTTGTTTAAAATTGAAACATTCTGTTCAAAATTAATCTTTTTTTAGTAGAAAATTAATTTTCTTTTTAAAAATTTATGTTTTTGGTTGAAAATTATTTTTTTTTTAAATTTTAAATTAATTTTTACAACTAAAAATTCATCTTTTCCATTCTTTATGGAAAATTGACCTTTTTGGATAGCAATTTAATCTTGGTTGAAAATTCATCTATTTCGTTGAAAATAATTCAAAATAGTTGAAAATTCATGCACTTTCTGGAAAGTTTGTCTTTTAATAGAAAATTAATCTTTTTTGAGTTTAAAATTTAATTTTTTTGTTAAAAATTAATTTTTTTGTCTGAAAATTGATTTTTTTATTGAAAACTTGTTTTTTAGGTTACAAATTCTACTATTTTGGTAGAAAATTTATATTTTTAGGTTGAAAATCAAAGTTTATTGTTCAAATTTATATTTTTGGTTGAAAATTAGTTTTTTTTTAAATTGAAAATTAATTTTTACAACTAAAAATTCAACTGTTCTATTCTTTATTAAAAATTGACCTTTTTGGATAGAAATTTAATCATCTTGGTTGAAAAACCATTCATTTCATCAAAATAGTTAAAAGTTCATGTACTTTCTAGAAAGTTTGTCTTTTGATAGAAAATTAATCTTTTGAGCTTAAATTTTAATTTGTTTGTTAAAAATTAATTTTTTTTTTGGTTTGAAAATTTATTTGTTTTGATGAAAACTCGTTTTTTAAGCTATAAATTCTATTATTTTGGTAGAAAATTCATATTTTTAGGTTGAAAATTAAATTTTATTGTTCAAATTTATGTTTTTGGATTAAAAATTCGCAGGAAATTCAATATTTTAGATGAGATTGTTTTTTCATTCTTTACTGAAAATTCTTTCTTGGTTGAAAATCCCTCTTTTGATTTGAAAATTAAAATCTTTTCTGGTTAAAAAGTGAACTTGGTTAAAAATTCATTTTTTTTCTTAAAAATTAATAGTTTTTCAGGAAAATTAACATTTTTAGTTGAGAATTTATCCGTTTGGTTAGAAATATAACTATTTCGTTGAAAATAGATTTTATTTGTCTGGGAATTAATTTTTTTATTGAAAACTAAACTATTCTATTTTTGTTGAAAATTCACATTTTTTGGTAAAAAATTAATCTTCTATGTTGAAAGTTCAAATATTTGGTTCAAAATTCATTTTTCTAGTGGAAGATTTATCGTTTAAGATAACAATTTATTTCTTCAACCGAAAATTTAACTATTTCATTTTTGGTGGGAAACTTATCTTTTTTGAAGGAATGCAATCTTCTTAGTTGAAAATTAATCTGTTTGGTTTGTAAATTTAACTGTTTCGCTAAAAAATTTATTTTATTTATTTTAAAATGATTTTTTTTTACTACAAATTTAACTGTTCTATTTTCTCGTAAAATACATATATTTTGTAGAAATTTTGTCTTTTTGTAGAAAATTTGTCTTTGTAGAAAATTTAACTAACTTTTTAGTTGAAAATTATTTTTTCAAACAGCAAATGTAACCATTCATTTCTGCTTGAAAATGTATCTTTGTTAATTAAAAATTTATTTATTTTGTTGAAAACTCGTATTTTTTGGACTGAAAATTCAATTATTTTAGCAGAAAAATTATATTTTTGGATGACCCCTTTTTTTTTAATTTACATTATTAATGAGTTGAATTAATACTATGTTTCACCCTTTATTTACTGGAATTGTAAACATTTATTTATTTTTTAAACAAAAATCAGGAAATTTCTCCTTTTTTACAATTCTTAATAAATTAACTCTTCTAATATTATTTTTTTGCTATCTCTTCACTTTTTTGTTGAAACTTCTTCTGCAGCTGGAGGCGCATTTCTAAAATTTGGGAATTGTTCCCAAGGAGCTGAGAGCTCGAACTTTCGGAATTCTTGCGCCAACTCGAGAGGCTCGGCAACAACTCTTTTCTTTTCTTCATCGTATCGGACCTGAAATTAAAACAACAATATTTTTTTATACATATAATTTTATATAAAAAGGTGTAACGAAATTCTCGAAAATCTTCGTTTCTTTTGAACTTTCTGGGATTTTTTAGAGCGGAATTTCCGGATGAGGAATTTTTATTCTAAAAATTTATTTTTTAAAGGCAAATTTTAAATTGTACATGATTCTCTTATAACAAAGACAAGAATTAAGATCAAATACTATCTTCGGTTTTATTTTTAAACATTAATTTTAAGTTTTGAAAATTTTAAAATGTGTCGAAAAAAAATCTGGAAGATTTGAAAACAATTTTTTTAATTTTACAGGACTTCAAATTATTAGAAAAACTGTAAATTATTTCAAAAGATATTTCAAAGCTTTAGAAGTTTTGTAAAGATTTAAAAATGATTTAAAATTCAAATCAAACTTTGAATTGTTTTTCAAGATTCCAGGGAAAACTTAAATTGATCTTTTTTTTCATAAATTAGTTTCAAGAAAATATTTAAAATATTGTGAAACATTTAAAATGATTTTCTAAAATTTTGAAAAAGAATTTCGAAGATTTTAAAACAAATTTTTTAAATTTTGCAAGATAACCAAATTTTAGAAAAAAATTTACATCATTTTTAAAGATACTTAGAAGTTTCAAAAAAAATTTCAACAATAATTTGAAATCTAAAGAGATATATTAAAAGTGCTTATTGATCCTGAAAAATTCATTTGAAGAGAATATTTAACAAAATTTGAAAACATTACAAAAGATCTCCGAAGTTTTTAAAAGATAAAAGATAATTTTGAAAGGTTTCATAATAAAATTTTTTTTAAGATTCCTGAGAAAACTTTTAATAATTTTTTATTTTACAAAATTTATTTCAAGATTATGTTTGAAAAGACTTTAAAATATTTTCCAAAATTGTAAAAAAAAAATAGTTGAATTTTCACCCAAAAAGATAGTTAAATTTTTAGTTAAAAAAATTAATTATCATACAAGAATAAAAGAAGGATTTTCAGCAAAATAACTCCATTTCCAATCAAAGTATTGGATTGTCAACTAAAATCGTGAATTTCCAACTAATTAGAGGAATTTTTAACTGAAACTGTTAAATTTTCATCTAGAAAGGTAAATTTTTAACCAGGAAGATTAATTTTTTACCAAAGAAAACTTTTTTTTAACCAATTACATGAATTTTCAATGAAACAGTTGAATTTTTTAGTGAAAAGATAAATTTTCAATCAAATAGTTGAATTTTGAACTAAAAAAAATCAAATTTCAGTTAACAAAAATAATTCTTAACCAAAAAAAAAAAGTATTTTCAACAAATATGATGAATCTTCAAAAGGAATAGTTGAACTTTAAATTAAAATGATGCAATATCAGATAAAATGATGAATCTTTGACTGGAATAGTTAAATTTTCAACTAAAAAAAATAATTTTGAACAAAAGAGTTTCACTTTAAAGAAAAATAGTTAAATTTTCAACCAAAAACATGAATTTTCAAATAAAATTATGAATTTTAATCTGGAATAGTGGAAAATGAAAATGAAATAATTAAATTTTCAGTTAAAAATATTAATGTTCGACCAAGAAAAAAATAATTTTCAACAAAATAGTTAAATTTTCAACCAAAATCACGAACTTTCAGCTAAAATTATGAATCTTTAGCTGGAATAGTTGAATTTTCAACCAAAAAGGTGAATTTTTGAACAAAAAGATTCATTTTTATCATAAAGACGATTTTTCAACAAATTACACGAATTATCAATCAAATAGTTACATTTTCTACCAAAAATTTAAATTTTCAACTAAAAATGGTCAAACTTCAACTAGAAAAAAATACTTTCAACAAGTTACATTTTCAACCAAAGTGATAAATTTTGAACTAATATGATAAATCTTCAATAGGAATAATTAAATTTTCAACCAAAATAGAGAATTTTCAAACAAAATTCTTTTTCTACCATAAAGGCGATTTTACAACAAATCACATGAATTTTCAATCAAATGGTTAAGTTTCCAACTAAAGAGAAAAATTTTCAACCAAAAAGTTTAATTTGCAATTAAAAAGATAAATTTCAAACCAAATAGTTTAACTTTCAATTTTAATAAAGGTAAATTTTCAACCAAAACTGGAATAATTGAATTTTCAGTTAAAAAAATTAATTATCGCCTAAGAAAAACAAAGAATTTTCAATAAAATAGTTAAATTTTCAATCGAAAAGGTAATTTTCAATCAACAAGATTCATTTTTTACCATTTCTTAACAAATTACATTAACTTTCAATGAAATAGTTGAACTTTCTACTAAAAAGATAAATTTTCTAATAAATAATTAGATTTTCAACTAAAAAGCATCAATTTTCAACTAAAAATAATTGAATTTTTAGTTTAAAAAATTTAGTTTTTAATACAAATAATCAATTTTTAATAAAAAAAAATTTAATAAAATAATGAAATTTTCAACTAAAATCACGAATTTTCAGATAGCATGATGAATCTTTAACTGGAATATTTGAACTTTCAACCAAAAAGGGAAATTTGGAAACAAGAATACTCTTTTTTTGACCATAAAGACGATTTTTTAACAAATTACATATTTTTTCAATTAAATAGTTAAGTTTTAAACTAAAAAGATTAATTTTTAATAAGAAACGATCAGTTTTTCCACCAAAAATGGAATAATTAAATTTCCAGTTACAAAAAAATTAATTATCAACCCAGAAAAAAATTATTTTTAACGAAATAGTTCAATTTTCAACCAAAGTGATGAATTTCCAACTAGAATTATGAATCATTAACTAGAATAGTTAAATTTTCAACCAAAAAGGTAAATTTTCAATCAAGAAGATTCTTTTTTTACCATAAAGACGACTTTTTAACAAATTATATGAATTTTCAATTAAATAGTTCAATGTTCTACTAAAAAGATTAATTTTCAACCAAATAATTAGATTTTCAACTAAAAATGATCTATCTTCAACAAAAATAATGTAATTTTTAGTTTAAAAAAATTCATTTTTAATAAAAAAAAAAAGAATTTTCAACAAAATAATAAGATTTTCAACTAAAAATGATTAATTTTCAACCAAAAATAATTGAATTTTTAGTTTCAAAAATTTAATTTTTAATACAAATAATCAATTTTTAATTTTAAAAAAATTAATAAAATAGTTAAATTTTTAACCAAAATCACGAATTTTCAAATAAAATGATGACTCTTTAACTGGAATGGTTGAATTTTTAACCAAAGAGGAGAATTTTCAAATAAGAAGATTCTTTTTCATTTATAAAGACGATTTTTCAACAAATTACATGAATTTTCAATCAAATCGTTCGATTTTCTACTAAAAGATTAATTTTCAATAAAAAACGATCAATTTTCCCACCAAAAATTGAATAATTAATTTACAGTTAAAAAAATTAATTATCAACCAAGAAAAAAAATTATTTTCAACAAAATAGTTCAATTTTCAACCAAAGTGATGAATTTTCAACTAAAATTATGAATCATTAACTGGAATATTTGAATTTTCAACCAAAAAGGTAAATGTTCAATCAAGAAGATTTATTTTTTACTATGAAGACGACTTCTTAACAAATTACATGAATTTTTAATTAAATAGTTAAATTTTCTACTAAAAAGATCAATTTTCAACCAAATAATTAGATTTTCAACTAAAAATGATCAATCTTCAACCAAAAATAATTGAATTTTTAGTTTAAAAAATTAATTTTTAATAAAAAAAAGAATTTTTAACAAATAGTTTAATTTTTAACCAAAATCATTAATTTTCGAATAAAATAATAATTCTTTAACTGGAATAGTTGAATTTTGAACCAAAGAGGAGAATTTTCAAACAAGGAGATTCTTTTTCTATCATAAAGACGATTTTTCAACAAATTACATAAATTGTCAATCAAATAGTTAGATTTTCTACTAAAAAGATTTAACAAAACTAAAAAAGATAAATTTTTCAACCAAAAATGGAATAATTAAATTTTTAGTTAAAAAAATTAATTATCAACAAAGAAAAAAACAATTTTCAACAAAATAGTTAAATTTTCAATCGAAGTGACGAATTTTCAAATAAATAGTTGAATTTCCAATTAAAAGCGATCAAATTTCAACCAAAAATGGAATAGTTAAATTTTCAGTTAAAAAAAATAATCATCAACTAGAAAGAAAGGATTTCAACAAAATAAATACATTTGAAACCGCAGTGATGAATTTTAAACTAATATGATGATTCTTCAACGGAAATAGTCGAATTCTTAATTTAAAAAACTTCATTTTCAAAATGAATTTTCTACGAAATGAATTTTCAATTAAAATTATGAATCTTAAACAACAAAAATCTATATTTTAACAAAAGAATCTAACTTTCAATCAAGTGCAATAGTGTCTATTTCAATTAAAAAAGACTTTAATTTTCAAGTAAAACTAAACTAACTAAAAATGGAATAGTTAAATTTTCAGTTAAACAAAATTATATCGACTAGAAAAAAAGAATTTCAACAAAATAGTTACATTTTCAACCGAAGTCATGAATTTTAAACCAATATGATAAATCTTCACCAGGAATAGTTAAATTTTTAGTTCAAAAAATTAATTTTTAACTAACAAAAATTATTTTCAACACAATAGTCAAATTTTTAACCAAGGAGATGAATTTTCAATTAAAATTGTAAGTCTTTAACTAAAAAACTTACTTTTTTAACAAAAAAATCTAACTTTCAACCAAGTTCAATAGTGGATATTTTAACCCAAAAAATTTAATTTTCAAGTAAAAAAATGAATTTTCAAACAAAGAGATTAATTTTCTTCAAAAATGTACAAAATACAAAAAATAAAATAAAACAATATTTAAATACAAAAAATAAGAACAAATAAAATACATTAATTTTCAACCAATAATAAAATAGTTAACTCATCAATTAAAAAAATTAATTTTCAACCAAGGAAATGAATTTTCAACTAAAGAAATAAATTTTTAATTAAATTGATGAATCCAAGAAATTAATTTTTTAACAAAAGTATCTAACTTTCAACCAAGCATAATAGTGGATATTATAAACAAAAACGATTGGACTTTTCAAGTAGAAAGATGAATTTTCAAACAAGAAAATTAATTTTCATCTAAAAAGGACAAATTTTCAACGAAATACATGAGTTTTCAACCAAAAATGAAATAGTGAAATCATCAGTTATAAAAATTAATTTTCAACCAAAAAGATGAATTTTCAATCAAAGAGATAAATTTTCAATTAAAATGATGAATCTTTAACTAGAAAATTTAATTTTTTAACAAAAGAATCTAACTTTCAACCAAGTGTAATAGTGGATATTTCAAACGAAAGAGATTTAACTTTTAAGTAGAAAGATGAATTTTTAAACAAGAAAGTTAATTTTCTTCTAAAAAGGATGAATTTTTCAACAAAATACATGCATTTTCAACCAAAAATAAAATAGTTAAATTATCAGTTAAAAAAAAATTAATTTTCAACCAAAGAGATGAATTTTCAAACAAGATTAATTTTCTTCCAAAAAGGACGGATTTAAAACCAAAAATAAAATAGTTAAATTATCAGTTAAAAAAATTAATTAAAAAAAAATAAAAAACGAATTTTCAATAAAATAGTTAAATCCAGTACTATAAAGCTACTTTTAAAAATACATAAATATTGTATATAATTATATAATACCAATCAAAAAATTTAATCACATTTTTTTTTATTTCCTGACTTTAAAAAATGCACTGACAGTTCCAGGTTTTTTCAGGCATAATTTTGTATTATGAATCATTTTCTCCCTCGAATCGAGAAAGAACATGATTGATAATGCCAGTTTTTAATAAATATTTAATTTTTAGAATTGAAAATGCGTAAATCACCTCAATGTATCCAGACAATGGGAAATCTTTTCGTAGTGGATGCCCCTCGAATCCGTAATCGGTGAGAATTCTCCGAAGATCAGGATGATTCGCAAAAAATATTCCAAACATGTCCCAAACTTCTCTTTCGTACCAGTTGGCTCCCTCAAAAATACTCGTAATTGAGTCAATCGGAGTTAATTCGTCCGTATAAGTTTTGACTCGAATGCGAGAATTGAATCGCATGGACAGAAGATTATAAATAAGCTGCAAGAAAAGGTTTTATAGAATAAATTGCTTAAATTAATTTATAAGACACGTTTTTTCTATTTTTATTAGGAAAAAACAGACTGAAATCGTATTTATTATTTCCGTTTCATGAAGGGGGGTCCAAAAAATGTTTTCTTAAATTTCATTTAAAAGACGCCTAAAATAAGACACTAAATATACAATCATAATTTTTTAACAACCTTCAGAGACAAAAATTCCATAAAAACAGAGGAAATAGGTTAATTTTTAATGAAAATAAGGGAATGTATTTAAAAATAAAATTATTGTATAGGTACCATATTTTTAACAAAATTGTTGAATTCCGAACAAAAAAAGATTAATTTTCTACCAAAAGAGTTGAATCTTCAACGAAAGAGTTGAGTTTTCAACCTAAAAAGTCAAATGTTTTAGAAAAAAGTTTAGTTTTAAACCCGAAAAGATGAATTTTCAAACAAATAGT
Source organism: Amphibolips quercusostensackenii (assembly GCA_032357855.1). NCBI lineage: Eukaryota > Metazoa > Arthropoda > Insecta > Hymenoptera > Cynipidae > Amphibolips > Amphibolips quercusostensackenii. The sequence goes on along the minus strand of JAUELO010000005.1, from coordinate 566,629 downwards.
TTAATTTTCAACAAACAAATTAATTTTAGAACTTTCCACCTGCAAAGACGAATTTCCAAATAAATGGTTGAATTTTTAATAAAAAAAGATTTAACTTAAGCATTTTCAATAAAAAAAGACGAATTTTCAACCAAACAGTTGAATTCTCAACAAATTAATTTAATTTTTAACAAAATAGTTGAATTCTCAACAAATTAATTTAATTTTTAACAAAACAGTTGAATTTGTCACGAAATAGTTAAATTTTCAACAGCAACAAATTATCATTTACAACCAAATCGTTGAACTTTCAACTAAACAGTTAAATTTTCAATAAAAAATACTAATTCTCAACGAAAAATATAATAGAGCAGTTGGGTGCAAGAACAGCCACTTGCATTTTTCGTAAGGTCGAAATACCAGTCTGATTACTTTTGTTTAAATTCAACATTTGCTGTAAACCAAAGATTTGAACCAGACGTACCAATTAAAAATTAATTTTACTGAAATAAAAAAAAATTGATTCTTATTTGACGAATATCAGAAGATTTCTTCGGGATCTCTCTTGGTAAAAATTTCTACTGTTTGGTAGAAGCTGTTGGAATTGCCAAAGTAAAAATCAGAGACGGAATGTTTTTGATGAGTTGTATAGCCAAAAAAGGAAAACAGTTTTTATTCGTTATATTTGCACCGTTGAACACCACAAAAGCTCCCGAAGAAATCTCCTGATATTCGGTCGAAAAATCAAGTTTTTCCAGGTCTCCTTTTTTACGTCAAATAATGAAATAACCGTATGTTGTACATGTAAAAAAATTAGCCATTTCATTTTTTATTGGCCAAAAATCTTAAAAGATAACAGAACCATAAATAAATTCTTAATTCTTTGCGAACATAAGTCGTCTTTGTGAAATCTTTTTGAATTTCAAAAAAATTTTGTAAAGTCTTTGAAATCTTTTAAAACTTTGTGGAATCTTGGAAATCTTTGTGAATTCGTTTAAATCTTTTGAAGTACTTAAAATGCTTGTGGAATTTTAAACTTTTTGTGAAATATTTGAGAAAACTTTTGAAATCTTTTGAAATTTTTGTAAGATCTTTGATATCCTTAATTTTTTTTTTAAACCTTTGAAATCTTTGAAATATACCTGAAATATTTTTTCTTCTCAAGTTTATTATTATTATTGAATTTATTATTTAATTTATTATATTATTGAATCCTTTTGAAATCTTTATGAATTCTTTGAGATATTTGTGAAATTTTTCTTAAATCTTTTGTATTCATTTAAAGTCACTAGAATATTTAAAATCTTTTAAAATTTGCCAATAAAAATTTGAAATCGTTTAAAATCTTTAAAATCTGGTGTGCTGAATCCTTTTTAAAATCTACAATTCTTGAAATCTTTTAAAATCTTGTATTCTTTTGAAATTTTTATAAAATTTTTAGGAAATCTTTGAAGTGTTTGTGAAATCTTTTTGAAATCTTTTGTATTCATTTAAAGTCACTGGAATATTTAAAATCTTTGTGAAATCTTTTCAGATTTGCCAACAAAAATTTGAAATCGTTTAAAATCTTTAAAATCTGAAGTACTGGATCCTTTTTGAAATCTAAAATTCTTGGAAATCTTTTAAAATCTATATGAATTCTTTGTGAAACCTTTTGAAATTTGCTAAACAAATTTTAAATAGTTTGAAATAGGATGAAATCTTTGAAATTTATTGTACTCTACACTTTTTGAAATCTTCAAAATTCTTGTATTCTTTTGAAATTTTTATAAAATTTTTCAGGAAATCTTTGAAGTGTTTGTGAAATCTTTTTGAAATCTTTTGTATTCATTTAAAGTCACTGGAATATTTAAAATC
>JAUELO010000005.1:533350-545671 GCA_032357855.1 Amphibolips quercusostensackenii | reverse complement strand
GAAGTGAGGAGAGGGTTAAATAGAGGAGGAAGTATTTGGGATGGAGGGAGGGCGAATGATAAAGTGAGTGGAGGGTCAGAGGGGAATGTAGGGGGAGTAGGAGAGGTAAAGTATGTAAGGACGAGGCTTAAATGACTTAATTAATATCTCAATTTTCAATAATTTTATGAATGAGGCATTTTTATTTTATTCAAAATTTCAGATACTCTTCTCGTTTACCTAAACCTGGCGAAACTATTTTCGGATCAAAATTCGAGCAAAGTTTTGGAGGCAAAGGTGCTAATCAATGTGTAACTGCAGCAAGGCTTGAAGCATCTACAACATTTATTACTTCGGTATAAAGAACATTAATAATTTGTATAGAGATTATATAACAATGTTACATAACTTTTAGATAATAATGTTAAATAATTTTTGGAGAAACGAAAAAAAATCTACCTCGGCCGGGATTTGAACCGGGAACGCCACTATACATGAGTTGAGCTTTTAGCAATTACGTCACCATGGCATCCATTTAACCTGTGAAATTTTAATGATTATTCTTAATCTGAATAAGTTCACCGAATCTGAATATAATTTTAGAATATTGATGTTATTTTGTTATTTTTGTTGTGTTCGGAAAATATATTCAGATTCGGTCAATTTATTACGATTGGAATTAATCACTAAAATTTCACAGGTTAAGGGTATGCGGATCCGCTTAATTCTCTGAAAATATAAGAGACAGAAAACGATTTACTGAGATCCCCGGTGGCATAATTGGTTAACGCTGCACTCATGTATTGTGGCGCTTCGGGTTCAAATCCCGATCGAGGTAGATTTTTTTTGTTCCTCCAATTAATTAAATACACTGGTCGACAAAATAATATTAATATTTTCAAATTTTGATATAATATCAATAATCATTTTTCATCAAAGCAATAATTTTTATCTGACTTTAGGATCATTTAAAGGTTCAAATTAACTGAATTAATTAATTAGAACAACAAAAATTAAATCATTTTAAACTATAAACTTTCCAAATAAATAAATTTTCAATTGCGAATCTTAAAAATTGAAGACTCGTGAATTGCAAATCGTCAAAATTGAAGAATTTTCAATTCCAAATCTTCAAAATTGATTTATTCCAAAAAAATTGCGAAATTGCATATCTATAAAATATAAATCTTGGAAATAGAATAATTTGGAATTCTATATATTCCAAATTTTAGAATTTTCAATTGCAACTCTTAAAAACTTTAGAACTTTAAATTATAAATTTTTGAAATTGAAGAGTTTTTAATTTTAAAAATTTACCATTCAAAAATTCTGTGTTTTTAATGATTCTAATGCGAAATTTCTTCAATTTGGAAGATTCAGAATTGAAAACATTAACTTTTGATCTTCAAAATCACCAAAATTTAAAAAGTTGTATTTATAAATTTAAAGTTTAAAGAGTTTTTAATTGTAAATCTTCAAAATACAAAATTGTGCCAGTTTTAAATTTAACAGTTTAAAAAGCTGTGATTTTAATTATATAAATTTAAAATTTCTGCAATTTTGAAGGTTTAGAATTAAAAACTTAACTTTTTTCCAAAATTATCAAAATTTAAGAATTTTTATTTATAAATCTTTAAAATTGAAGGGGTTTTTGAATTGAAAAATTTTTTATTTTGAAAATTTACAAATAAAAATTATTCAAAAAATTCAAAATTATTCTTTTGTTTTTCAAAATCTTTAAAATTTAAGAATTTACATTTACAAATCTTTAAAATTAAAGAGTTTTTAATTGTAACTTTGAAAATTGTAAAACTTTGCATGTTAAATGTTTAAAATTAAAAAAATTTTATTTTGAGAATTGAAAAATCAAAATTATTCACGTTTGAAGATTTACAATTAAAAATTCTGTAATTTTAATTATTCAGAATTGAAGATTTTTAAGATTCAGAATTGAAAACTTAACTTCTGATCTTCAAAATCATCAAAATTCAAAAAGTTTCATTTATACGTTTTAAAAACTTGAAAAATTTTCAATGGCAAATCTTCAAAATGAAAAATTATGCCAGTTTTAAATTTAACAATTTTAAAAGCTGTAATTTTAATGACATAAATTTGAAATTTCTGTAATTTTGAAGATTTAGAATTAAAAACTTAACTTTTTTCCAAAAACAACAAAATATAAGAATTTTTATTTATACATCTTTAAAATTGAAGGGGTTTTTGAATTGAAGAATTTTTTATTTTGAAAATTTACAAATACAAATTATTCAAAAAATCCAAAATTATTCTTTGTTATTGAAAATCATCAAAATTTAAGAATTTTAATTCATAAATCTTTAAAATTAAAGAATTTTTAATGGTAACATTAAAAATTGTGAAACTTTGCATGGTAAATGTTTAAAATTGAAAAAAAAATTTATTTTGAAAATTAAAAAATCAAAATTATTCAAGTTTGAAGATTCCCAATTAATAATGATGTAATTTTAATGATTTAGAATTGAAGATTTTGAAGATTTAGAAAAGAAGAAGTTAAGAAAACTTAACTTCTGATCATCAAAATAATCAAAATTACAAAAGTTTTACTTATACGTTTTAAAAACTTGAAGAGTTTTTAATGGCAAATCTCCAAAATAAAGAATCATGCCAATTTTAAATTTAACAGTTTAAAAAGCTGTAATTCAAATGATATAAATTTGAAATTTCAGTAATTTTGAATATTTAGAATCAAAAACTTAACTTTTCTTCCAAAATCATCAAAATTTTACAATTTTTATTTATACATCTTTAAAATTGAAGGAGTTTTTGAAATGAAAAATTTTTCATTTTGAAGATTTACGAATAAAAATTATTCAAAAATTTCAAAATTATTCTCTTGTTTTTCAAAATCATCAAAATTTGAAAATTTTAATTTATAAATCATTAAAATTAAAGAGTTTTTAATTGTAACTTTAAAAATAGTAGAAGTTTGCATGGTGAATGTTTAAAATTGAAAAATTTTTTTATTTTGAAAATTAAAAAATAAAAATTATTCAAGTTTGAAGATTCGCAATTAAAAATTATGTAATTTTAATGATTCATAATTGAAGATTTTGAAGATTTAGAAAAGAAGAAGTTAAGAAAACTTAACTTCTGATCATCAAAATATTCAAAATTAAAAAAGTCTTATTTATACGTTTTAAAAATTTGAAGAGTTTTTAATGGAAAATCTTCAAAATAAAAAATTATGCCAGTTTTAAATTTCACAATTTAAAAAGCTGTAATTTAAATGATATAAATTTGAAATTTCTGTAATTTTGAAGATTTAGAATTAAAAACTTAACTTTTTTCCAAAAACAATAAAATTTAAGAATTTTTATTTATGCATCTTTAAAATTGAAGGGGTTTTTGAATTGAAGAATTTTTTATTTTGGAAATTTACAAATAAAAATTATTCAAAAAATCCAAAATTATTCTGTGTTTTTAAAAATCATCAAAATTTAAGAATTTTAATTTATAAATCTTTAAAATTGAAGAGTTTTTAATTGTAACTTAAGAAATTGTAGAACTTTTACATGGTAAATGTTTAAAATTGAAAAAAAATTTATTTTAAAAATTAAAAAATCAAAGTTATTCAAGTTTAAAAATTTACAATTAAAAATTCTGTAATTTTAATGATTTAGAATTGAAGATTTTGAAGATTTAGAATTGAAAACTTAACTTGTGATCTTTAAAGTCATCAAAATTAAAAAGTTTTTATTTATACGTTTTAAAAACTTAAAGAGTTTTTAATGGCAAATCTTCAAAACAAAAAATTATGCCAGTTTTAAATTCTACAATTCAAAAAGCTATAAATTTAATGATTTAAATTTGAAATTTCTGTAATTTTGAAGATTTAGAATTAAAAACTTAACTTTTTTCCAAAAACAACAACATTTAAGAATTTTTATTTATACATCTTTAAAATTGAAGGTCTTTTTGAATTGAAGAATTTTTTATTTTTAAAATTTACGAATGGCAATTATTATTCAAAAAATTCCAAGTTATTTTTTTGTTTTTGAAAATCATCAAAATTTGAGAATTTTAATTTATAAATCTTTAAAATTGAAAAGTTTTTAATTGTAACTTTAAAAATGGTAGAACTTTGCATGGTAAATGTTTAAAATTGAAAAATTTTTTATTTCGAAAATCAACAAATCAAAATTATTCAAGTTTAAAGATTTAAAATTACAAATTCTGTAATTTTAATAATTTCAAATTTAAGATTTTGAAGATTTAGAATTTAAAACTTAACTTCTGATCTTTAAAGTTATCAAAATTAAAAAATTTTTATTTATACGTTTTAAAAACTTAAAGATTTTTTGATGGCAAATCTTCAAAATAAAAAATTATGCCAGTTTTAAATTTAATAATTTAAAAAGCTGTAATTTCAATGATATAAATTTGAAATTTCTGTAATTTTAAAGATTTAGAATTAAAAACTTAATTTTTTTCTAAAAACAACAAAATTTAAGAATTTTTATTTATACATCTTAAAAATTGAAGGGGTTTTTGAATTTAAATATTTTTTATTTGAAAAATTTACAAATAAAAATTATTCAAAAATTCAAAATTATTTTCTTGTTTTTTAGAATCATCAAAATTTAAGAATTTTAGTTTATAAATCTTTAAAATTAGAGAGTTTTAAATTGTAACTTTAAAAATGGTAGAACTTTGCATGGTAAATGTTTCAAATTGAAATATTTTTTATTTTGAAAATTAAAAATTAAAATTATTCAAGTTTAAAGGTTTGGAATTAAAAATTCTGTAATTTTTATGATTTTGAATTAAAGATTTTGAAGATTTAGAATTGAAAACTTAACTTCTGATTTCCAAAATCATCCAAATTTAAAAAGTTTTATTCATACGTTTTACATACTTGAAGAATTTTGATTAGCAAATCTTCAACATAAAATATTATGCCAGTTTTAAATTCAACAGTTTAAAAAGTTGTGATTTTAATGATATAATTTTGAAATTTCTGTAATTTTAAATATTTAGAATTAACAAATTAACTTTTTTTCCAAAATCATCTAAATTTAAAAATTTTTATTTATATATCTTTAAAATTGAAGGGTCTTTTAAAGTGAAGAGTTTTGAATTTTGAAAATTTACAAATAAAAATTATTCAAAAAATCTAAAATTATTCTTTGTTTTTAAAAGTCATCTAAATTTGAGAATTTCAATTTTTTAATTTTTGAAATTGAAGAGTTTTTAATTGTAACTTTTAAAAGTTGTGAAACTTTGCATGGTAAATGGTAAAAATTGAAAAAAAATTTATTTTGAGAATTAAAAAATCAAAATTATTCACGTTTGAAGATTTACATTTAAAAATTCTGTAATTTTAATGAGTTAGAATTGAAGATTTTAAAGATTTAGAATTAAAAACTTGACTTCTGATCTTCGAAATCATCAAAATTTAAAAAGTTTTATTTATACTTTTTAAAAACTTGAAAAATTTTTAATGGCAAATCTTCAAAATAAAAAATTATGCCAGTTTTAAATTCAACAGTTTGAAAATCTGTAATTTTAATTATATAAATTTGAAATTTCTGTAATTTTGAAGATTTAGAATTAAAAACTTAACTTTTTTCGAAAATCATCAAAATTTAAGAATTTTTATTTATACATCTTTGAAATTAAAGGGGTTTTTGAATTAAAAAATTTTTCATTTTGGAAATTTACAAATAAAAATATTTCAAAAATCCAAAATTATTCTTTGTTTTTAAAAATCATCAAAATTTAAGAATTTTAATTTATAAATCTTTAAAATTAAAGAGTTTTTAATTGTAACTTAAAAAATTGTAGAACTTTGCATGGTAAATGTTTAAAATTGAAAAAAATTTTATGTTGAAAATTAAAAAATCAAAATTATTCAAGTTAAAAGATTTACAATTGAAAATTCTGTAATTTTAATGATTTAGAATTGAAGATTTTAAAGATTTAAATTGAAAACTTAACTTCTGATCTTCAAAGTCATCAAAATTAAAAAAATTTTATTTATACGTTTTAAAAACTTGAAGTGTTTTTAATGGCAAATCTTTAAAATGAAAAATTATGCTAGTTTTAAATTTAGCAATTTAAAAAGCTGTAATTTTAATGATATAAATTTGAAATTTCTGTAATTTTTAAGATTTAGAATTAAATACTTAACTTTTTTTCTAAAATCATCAAAATTTAAGAATTTTTATTTATAAATCTTTAAAATTAAAGGGGGTTTTGAATTGAAAAATTTTTTATTTTGAAAATTTACAAATGAAAGTTATTCAAAATTATTGTTTTGTTTTTCAAAATCTTAAAAATTTGAGAATTTTGATTTATAAATCTTTGAAATCAAAGAGTTTTTAATTGTAACTTTAAAAATGGTAGAACTTTGCATGGTAAATGTTTCAAATTGAAATATTTTTTATTTTGAAAATTAAAAATTAAAATTATTCAAGTTTAAAGGTTTGGAATTGAAAATTCTGTAATTTTAATGATTTAGAATTAAAGATTTTGAAGATTTAGAATTAAAAACTTAACTTCTGATCTTCAGAATCATCAAAATTTAAAAAGTTTTATTTATACGTTTTAGAAACTTGAAGAGTTTTAAATGGCAAATCTTTAAAATAAAAAATTATGCCAGTTTCAAATTTTACAATTTAAAAAGCTGTAATTTTAACGATATAAATTTGAAATTTCTGTTATTTTAAAGATTTATAATTAAAAACTTGACTTTTTTCCAAAAAACAACAAAATTTAAGAATTTTTATTTATACATCTTAAAAATTGAAGGAGTTTTTGAATTAATTTTTTTTTTAAATTTACAAATAAAAATTAATCAAAAAATTCAAAATTATTCTCTTGTTTTTCAAAATCATCAAAATTTGAGAATTTTAATTTTTAAATCTTTCAAATTAAAGAGTTTTTAATTGTAACTTCAAAAATGGTAGAATTTTGCATAGAAAATGTTTAAGATTGAAAAATTTTTAATTTTGAAAATTAAAAAATTAAAATTATTTAAGTTTTAAATTTTAAAATTAAAAATGCTGTAATTTTAATTATTTACAATTGAAGATTTTGAAGATTTAGAATTGAAAACTTAACTTCTGATCTTCAAAATCATCAAAATTAAAAAAAAATTTTTTATGTTTTAAAAACTTGAAGTTATTTTAATGGCAAATCTTCAAAATAATAAATTATGCCAGTTTAAAATTTAACAGTTTAAAAAGCTGTGTTTTAATGATATAAATTTAAAATTTCGGTAATTTTGAAGATTTAGAATTAAAAACTAAAATTTTTCTCTAAAATCATCAAAATTTAAGAATTTTTATTCATAAATCTTTAAAATTAGAGGCGTTTTTGAATTAAAACATTTTTTATTTTGAAAATTTACGAATAAAAATTATCCAAAAAATTCAAAATTATTCTCTTGTTTTTCAAAATCATTAAAATTTAAGAATTTTAATTTATAAATCTTTAAAATTAAAGAGTTTTTAATTGTAACTTTAAAAATGGTAGAACTTTGCACGGTAATGTTTAAAATTGAAATAAATTTTATTTTAAAAATTAAAAAATCTAAATTATTTGAGTTCGAAGATTATAAATTGAAAATTCTGTAATTTTAATGATATAGAATTGAAGATTTTAAAAATTTAGAATTGAAAACTTAACTTCTGATCTTTAAAATCATCAAAATTTAAAAAGTTTTATTTCTAAGTTTTAAAAACACTAAGAGTTTTTAATGGCAAATCTTCAAAATAAAAAATTATGTCAGTTTTAAATTCAACAGTTTAAAAGTTGTGATTTTAATTATATAAATTTGAAATTTATTTAATGTAAAATATTTAGAATAGAAAACTTAACTTTTGATTTTCAAAAATATACAAATTTAAGCATTTTCATTTATACAGCTTTAAATTTAAAGAGTTTTCACTTGTAGATCTTAAAAATTTTAGAACTTTTAATTGGCAATGTTTAAAATTGAAATATTTTTTATTTTGAAAATTTAAAATTATTTAATTATTAAGTCTTACAAATTAAAATTCTGTGATTTTGATGATTTAAATTACAAATTCCTTTATTTTGGTAGATTTAGAATTTAAAAATTGACTTTTGATCTTCAAAATTATGAAAATTTAAGGAATTTCATTTTAAAATGTTAAAAATTGAAGAATGTACAATTGTAACTCTTGAAAATTGCAGAACTTGTAATTGTAAATATTTAAAATCTTTAAAATTTAATTATTTTGATTTATACATCTTTAACATTAAAGAGTTTTCAATTGTAAGTTTTAAAAAGCATAGAAATTTACATGGTAAATTTTGGAAATTAAAGAATTTTTTATTTTCATAATTTACGAATAAAAATTATACAGGCTTAAAAATTGTAGAACCGTAAATTATAAATATTCAAAATTGAAGATTTTTTAATTTTTCAAATTTACAAAAAAAATAATTTAATTTGGTAGTTTTACAATTAAAAATTCTATAATTTTCATGATTTACATTCTAAATTTCTTTAATTTCAAAGATACAGAATTGAAAATTCTACTTTTTATATTCAAAATCATCAAAATTTAAAAAAGTCTATTTATTAATGTTTAAAAATTGCAAAATTTACAATTGTAACTCTTGAAACTTGTATAAATTTACATTTTAAATGTTTCAAGTTGAAGAATTTTTAATTTTGAAAATTACAAATGAAATTTTAATAATAATAATTTTTTGTTTAATTTCCAATAGATATTTTATTAACAAAATTCAAGAAAATGTAATTATTTTGGTTGATATTTAAAAAAATTCTAACATGATCAAAAATTATTTTTAAAAAAATATGATTTTATATTATTATTTGGAATTGCTAATTATACTAGTAAAACAACTTTTTTAATATTTAAAAATTTAAAAACTATAGTCAAATTTTCGTTTTTTTCAATTCTACATTTTATAAATTAATTATAAAAATTTTCGTAGTTGGGATCAGACATATTCGCTCAGCAATACATTGAAAAATTAAAAAAAGAGGGCGTTGATGTTACCTACTCAAAATTAAGGAAAGATGCTCACAGTGGCGTGGCACAAATTGTTGTTGCTGAAAATGGTAAGAAAAATAAAAAATACGTAATTTTTAAAAAATAAATTTTGTAAAATTAATTTTTTTTTATAATTCTTTTTTTACTTTATAGGTGAAAATAGCATCGTGATTATTCCAGGATCAAATGAATTATTGTCAACGAAAGACGTTGACGAGGCAGCAGATGTTATCAAAAATTCTTCTGTTTTACTGTGCCAATTTGAAACGCCTCTTAATGTAACTTTACATGCATTAAGATTTCATAAAAATCACGGTTGGTAAATTAATTTTTAATTCAATTATTAATAAAACTAAATTTAGAATTAAAATTTATTAATATGGGTCAGTCCAAAAACTACGTCACGCTTTTTGAAATACACCCCCCCCCTTGCGTGAAAATTTTTTCTTCGATTTAATTTCCTGAACATCTAAAATAATATAAAAAAGATACAAACATAATATTTCAATAGATTTCAGTGAAGTTTTCGAAATAATAGTTAAATTTTTGAGTTTCAAAGATGAATAAACAATAGAAATATTTGAATTTTCAATAAAGTAATAAAATTTTAAACAAAATAGTTGAATTTTAAATTAAAAAATGACAAATTTTTAACACACCATTTGAATTTTTAACAAAATCATGAACTTTTCAAAAAAATAGTTGAATTTTCAACAAAATAATTAAATTTCCAGAAAAATAGTTGAATTTTCAATAAAGTTGAAAAAATAAAATGCAATAAAATGTTAACAAATTAGTGGAATTTCCAACAAAATAATTGAATTTTCAACAAAATAGCTGAATTTCAAATAAAATAACTACAATTTCAACGAAATAGTTGAATTTTCAAGAAAATAATTTAATTTTCAACAATATATTTGAATTTTAAATGAAATAATAAAATGTTTAACGAAATAATTAAATGATCAAAAAAGCATTACAATTTTTTTAAAAATAATAAAATTCTAACCAAAATAGTTGAAATTTCAACAGAATAATTAAATTTCCGAAAATATAGTTGAAGTTTTAATAAAGTTGAAAAAATAAAATGCAATAAATTTCAACAAAATAGTGGAATTTTCAACAAAATAATTAAATTTTCAACGAAATAGCTGAATTTTAAATAAAATAACTACAATTTAAATAAAATAGTTGAATTTTCAAGAAAATAATTCAATTTTTAACAATATATTTGAATTTTAAATAAAATAATAAGATGTTTAACAAAATAAATAAATGTTCAAAAAAGCATAAAATTTTTAACAAAATAATTAAATTCTAACTAAAATAGTTGAAATTTCAACAGAATAAATAAATATCCAAAAAAATAGTTAATTTGAAAAAATAAAATGCAATAAAATTTCAACAAAATAGCTGAATTTGAAACAAAATAGTTGAATTTAAAAATGACGAATTTTTAGCACACCAGTTAAATTCTTAACAAAATAATTAACTTTTTAAAAAAATAGTTGAATTTTCAACACCATAATTAAATTTTCAAAAAAATAGTTGAATTTTCAAAAAAGTTAAAAAAATAAAATGCAATAAAATTTCAACAGAATAGTATGATTTTTAACAACATAATTAAATTTTTAACCAAATAGTGCAATTTTCAATCTGAAAAGAACGATTTTTAACAAGAAGTTGAATTTTCAAACAGAAGACGATTTTTTAACCAAATAGTTGAATTTCCAACAAATTAATGAAGTTTCAAACAAAATAGTCAAATTTAAAATGAAATAATTAATTTTTCAACAAAATAGTTCACACTTCAACAAAGTAATTAAATTGTTAAAAAAGCAGTTGAATTTTTAACAAAATAATTAAATTTTCAACAAAATAGCTGAATTTTAAATAAAATAACTACAATTTTAACAAAATAGTTGAATTTTCAAGAAAATAATTCAATTTTTAACAAAATGGTTGAATTTTCAAGAATATAATTCAATTTTCAACAACATAGTTGAATTTTAAATAAAATAATAGAATGTTCAAGGAAATAATTAAATGTTCAAAAAAGCATTAAAATTTTTAACAAAATAATTAAATTCTAACCAAAATAGTTGAAATTTCAACAGAATAATTAAACTTCCAAAAAAATAGTTAATTTGAGAAAATAAAATGCAATAAAATTTTAACCAAAGTAGCTGAATTTTCAATAAAATAATTAAATTTTCAACAAGTTTGTTGAATTGTTAACAAAATAATTTAATTTTTAACAAAATGGTGAAATTTTCAACAAAATAATTTAATTTTTAACTAAGAAGTTGAATTTTGAATATAAAAAGACGAATTTTCAACAAGCAATTGAATTTTCAAACACAAGATAACTTTTCAACAAAATAGTTGAATTTTCCACAAATTAATTAATTTTTTTACAAAATAGTTAACTTTTAAATAAAATAATTAATTTTTAACTAATTAGTTGACACTTTAACAAAATAATTAAATTTTCTAAAAAGCAGTGGAATTTTTAACAAAGTAATTAAATTTTAAACAAATAGCTGAATAGTTGAATTTTCAAAAAATAATTCAATTTTCTAAAAAGCAGTTGAATTTTTAACAAAATAATAAAAATTTAAAACAAATAGCTATATTTTAAATAAAATAAGTACAATTTCAAAAAAATAGTTTAATTTTTACAAAATAATTTAATTTTTAACAAAATAGTTGAATTTTCATGAAAATAATGCAATTTTCAACAATATATTTAAATTTTAAATAAAATAATAAAATTTTTCACAAAATAAACTAATGTTAAAAAAAGCATTATAATTTTTAACAAAATAATTAAATTTTAAACAAAATAGTTAAATTTTCAATTCAAAAATAACGAATTTTTAACACACCATTTAAATTTTTAACAAAATAATTAACTTTAAAAAAAAAATAGTTGAATTTTCAACACAATAATTAAATTTTCAGAAAAATAGCTGAATTTTCAATAAAATTAAAAAAATAAAATTCGATAAAATTTATCTAAAAAATAGTTAAAGTTTAATCAAAATAATTCAATTTTCAACAAAAAAGTGGAATTTTCAAGAAAGTTAAATTTTCAATAAAAAAATTACATTTTAAACAAAGTAGCTAAATTTTCAATAAAGTAATTAAACTTTCAACAATTTAGTTGAATTTTCAACAAAATAGTGGAAATTTTTACAAAATAATTCAATTTTCAACCAAATAGTTGAATTTTTAATATAAAAAGACGAATTTTCAACAAGCAATTGAATTTTCAAACACAAGATAACTTTTCAACAAAATAGTTGAATTT
>JAUELO010000005.1:506554-518032 GCA_032357855.1 Amphibolips quercusostensackenii | reverse complement strand
AAAGAATTCAATTCAACTAAAAATAATTAAAGAGAATTCTCAGGAATTCTAAAAAAATTAAACGGAATTCAGTAAAATTAAATGAAATTAAAAATAATGAAAAGAATTGAAAGGAATCCTACAAAATTCAAGTGGATTCAAACGAATCCCAAGAATTTCAAAAATTCAAGTGAATCAGAAGAATTCAACTAAACTGAAAAGAATTCAGAGAAATTCAATTGTATTTGCAAAAATTCAGAAGAATTCAAAAAAATCCAAACGAATTCTAAAAATATCAAAGAAATCTAAAATATTTCAAACAAATCTAATGAATCAAGAAGAATTCAATTAAATTGAAAATAATTATATCGATTTCAAAAGTATTCAAATTGATTAAAAAAATTCAATTGAATTCAGTTAAATTCAAAATAATTCAAGAAACGAGTTTTAAAAATTCAAATGAATCAGAAAAATTTAACAGAACTGAAAATAATTCCGAGAAATTCAATTGCATTCGCACAAAATTCAAAAGACTTCAAGACAATCCAAAAGAATTATAAAAAATGAAAGGAATCTAAAATAATTCAAACAAATCTTATGAATTAAGAAAAATTCAATAAGGTTTAAAAGAATTCAATTGAATTAAAAATATTTCAAGGGAATTCCAAAGAATTCATAAAAATTTAAAAGAATTCAAGTAAATTTAAAGAAATTAAAAGAATTTGAGTAAATTTCAAAAAATTCAAGTAAATTTGGAAAAATTCAAGTGAATTCAATTTCAATTCAAAATAATCGAATGGATTATGGGAATTCAATTAAATTCAAAAGAATTAAAGAGAATTCAAAAAAATTCCTGAAAATTAAACAGAATTCAATTAAATTTAGTAAAATTCAATTAAATTGAAATTTATTAAAAAGAATTGAAAGGAATCTTACAGATCTCAAGTGCTTTCAAAAGAATCTCGAGAGTTAAACATATTCAAGTAAAATAGATAAATTCAAAAAATTCCAAAAGAATTTTTTAAAAATAAATTGCATTTGCAAAAATTCAAAAGAATTAAAAAAATGAAGAAAGACTTGATAAATTCAAGTGGATTCAAAAAAATCCCCAAAAATTAACAAGAATTCAGGATAAATTCAAAAGAATCCAATGGATTAGGAAGAATGCTGCTGAATTCAGTCAAATTAAATAACATTTAAATTTATTAAAAAGAATCGAAAGGAATCCTACAGAATTCAAGAGGATTTAAAAGAATCCAAAGAGTTTAAATAATTCAAGTGAACCAGAAGAATCCATCTAAATCGAAAAGAGTTCGAATAAATTTAATTGTATTTGCAAAAAATCGAAATAACTCAAGAAAATTCAAAAGAATTCTCAACGAAATCAAAGGTATCTAAAATAATGCAAACAAAGACAATGAATTAGGAAGACAATTGAATTTAAAAAATTGTAATTAATTTAAGAAGAATTGAAGAGAATTTAAAAGAATTCCTAAAAATTAAAAAGAATTTAAGTGAATTCAAATGGATTTAAAAGAATCCCAAGAGTTAAAAATCTTCAAGTGAATTAGATAAATTCAAATAAACATAATTTTTTTTAATCAATTGCATTTGCACAAACTCCGAAAAATTACGAATTAAGAATATTTTCAACTGAATTCAAACGAATTAAAGAGAATTCGATAGAACTGCTGAAAATTAAAAAGAATTCAAGTGTATTCAAAGGAATTAGAAGAATTTACAGAAAAGTACGTAAGTGTATTCAGACGAATTAAAGTGAATTCAGAACAATAAAAAAAAATCGAATGGATCGAGAAAAACTCTACTGCATTGAGTAAAATTCAATAAAATTTACGAATTTTAAAAAGAATTGAAAGTAATCTTACAGAATTCAAGATTTAAAAGAATTCCAAGTGTTCAAAATATTTAAGCGGAAAAAAAGAATTCAAATAAAATGAAAAGAATTCAAAGAAATTTAATTGCATTCGCAAAAATTCAAAAGAATTCGAGAAACTCCAAATGAATTCGCAAACAAATCAAAGAAATCTAAAATAATTCAAACATATCCAATGAACTAAGGATTAAATTGAATTAAGAAGAATTCATTGAATTGAAAATAATTTTAAAAATTCAAAAGAATCCTAATGAATTCAAACAAAATAACAGAATTAAAAAAATTACGTAATTGAATTCAGTTGAAATTAAGTAAATTTCGAAAATTCAAGTAAATTTTGTGACAATTCAAGAAAATTCAAGATAAATAAAAGATAATAAAGATAAATAAAAGATAATTCAAGATAAATCAAAGGAATTTAAAGAATTGTAAAAGGCACGTAATTAGATTCAGTTAAATTAAGTTAAGCGTTGGAAAATTCTAGTAAATTTGAAAGAATTCGCAAAAAATGAAAGGAATATAGAATAACTCAAACAAATATTATCAATTAAGAAGAATTCAATTGCATTTAAAAGAATTCAATTCAATTAAAAATATTTCAAGGGAATTCCAAGAAATTCTTAAAATATTTTAAAAAATTTAAGTGAATTTAAGGAAAAGAATTTAAGTAAATTTCGAAAAAATTCAAGTAAATTTAATTTAAATTCAAAATAATCAATTGGATTAAGAAGAATTCAATTAAATTCAAAAGAATTGAAGAGAATTCAAAAGAATTTCTAAAAATTAAAAAGAATTCAAGTTAATTTAGTAAAATTCAATAAAATTGAAATTTATTTAAAAAAATTGAAAGGAATCTTACAGAATTCAAGTCGATTCAAAAGAATCCCAAGAGTTAAAGATATTTAAGTAAAATAGATAAATTCAAACAAATTCAAAGAATTAAAAAAAATTAATTGCATTTGCAGAAATTCAGAAGAATTCAAAAATGATTAAAGTTTTAATAAATTCAAGTGGTTTCAAAAGAATCCAAGGAATTCAAGAAAATTCGAAAGAATTCTCAAAAAATCAAAGGAATCTAAAATATGGTAATTTAAACAAATCTAATGAATTAAGAGGAATTCAACTGAATTCAATCGACCTGAAGAGAATTCAAAAGAATTGCTAAAATTTAACAAGAATCCAAGTGTATTCTCGATAAATTAAAAAAAAATCGAATGGACTGAGAAAAACTCCGTTAAATCGAGTAAAATTTAATTAAATTAAAAATTTTTTTAAAAAATTAAAAGGAATCTTATCAAATTAAAGTCTATTTAAAAGAATCCCAAAAGTTTCAAAAATCAGAAAAATGTAACTAAAATGAAAAAATTCAAAGAAATTAAAAATAATTATATTGATTTCAAAAGTATTTAAGTGAATTAAGAAAAATTGAATTAAATTCAAAATAATTCAAGGGAATTCAAAACAATTCTCAAAAAATAAAAAGAATTGAAGTGAATTCAAATGAATTAATAGAATTTTGGTCAATTTCAAAAAATTCAAGTAAATTTGGAAGAATACAAGTGAATTCATGATAAATTCAAAAGAATTCAATGGATTATGAAAAATGCTGCTAAATTCAGTAAAATTAAATAAAATCTGAATTTATTCAAAAGAATCGAAAGGAATCCTACAGAATGCAAGAGGATTTAATAGAATCTAAAGAGTTTCAAAAATTTAAGTGAACCAGAAGAATTCATCTAAACTGAAAAGAATTCGAATAAGTTCAATTGAACTCGCAAAAATTCAAAAGGATTCAAGAAAATCCAAAAGAATTCTCACCAAATTTAAAGGAATCTAAAATAATGCAAACAAATCCAATAAATTGAGAAGAATTTAAACAAATTCCTAAAAATTAAAAAGAATTCAAGTGAATTCAAAGAAGTTAAAAGAGTTTTAAAAAATTTAAAAAGTACAGATTTCGAAGAATTCAAGTGAATTTAGTAAAATTCAATAAAATTGATAAAGAAGAATTAAAAGGAATTCTACAGAATTCAAGTGGATTCAAAAGAATCCCAAGAGTTTTAAAAATGCAAGCGAATCTGAAGAATTCAACCAAACTGGAATGAATACGAAGAAATATAATTGCATTTGCAAAGATTTAAAAAACTCCAGAAAATCCAAAAAAATTCTTAAAAAATCTAAAACAATTCAAACATATTCAATGATTTAAGAAGAATTCAATTTAATTCAAGGAAATTCAGAATAATTTTTATAATATAAAAAGAATTCAATTGAATTAAAAGAAATTAAAAGAATTTAGATAAATTTCGAAAAATTTACATAAATTTCGAATAATTCAAGACAAATTCAAAAGAATACAATGAAACAAAAATAATTAAACCGAATTCAGTAAAATTAAATTAACCTGAAATTTATTAAAAAGAATTTAAAGGAATTCTACAGAATACAAGCAGACTCAAGAGAATTTCCAGAGTTTTTAAAATTCAAGTGAATCAGAAGAATTCAACTAAACTTAAAAAAATTCGAATAAATTCAATAGCATTCACAAAATTCGAAATAATTCAAGAAAATCCAAAAGAATTCTCGAAAAAATAAAAAGAATCTAAAATAATGCAAACAAATCCAATGAATTAAGAAAATTCAATTGAATTAAAAATAATGTAATTAATTTCAGAAGAATTTAATTATCGTAATGTCGAAAAATTCAAGTGAATTCAAGATAAATCCAAAATGATCGAATGGATTAAGAAGAATTCAATTAAATTCAAAAGAATTAGAGAGAATTTAAAAGAATTCCTAATAATTAAAAAGAATTCAGGTGAATTCAAAGGAGTTAAAAGAATTAAAAAAGTACTTGAATTCAGTTGAAATAAATTAATTTATTATATATTTGGAAGAATTCAAGTGGATTTAGTGAAATTCAATAATATTGAAATTTATTAAAAGGAATCTTACAGATTTCAAGTGCATTCAAAAGAATCTCAAAGGTTAAAAATATTCAAGTAAAATAGATCAATTCAAAAAATTTCAAAAGAATTTTTCAAAAATAAATTGCATTTGCGAAAATTCAGAAGAATTAAAAAATGATGAAAGATTTAATAAATTCAAGTGCATTCAAAAGGATTCCCAATAATTAAAAAAATTCAGGATAAATTCAAAAGAATTCAATGGATTAGAAAGAATGCTGCTGAATTCAGTAAAATTAAATAAAATTCAAATTTATTAAAAAGAATCAAAAGGAATCCTACAAAATTCAAGAGGATTTAAAAATATCGAAACAGTTTAAAGAATTCAAGTGAACCAATAAAATTACCTAAATTTAAAAGAATTCGAATAAATTTAATTGTATTCACAAAAAATCGAAATAACTCAAGCAAATTCAAAAGAATTCTCAACGAAATCAAAGGAATCTAAAATAATGCAAACAAATCCAATGAATTAAGAAGAAGTCAATTGAATTAAAAATAACGTGATTGATTTAAAAATAACTAGAGAATTTTAAAGAATTCCTAAAAATTAAAAAGAATGCAAGTGAACTCAAACGAGTTTTGAGTTGAAAAAGTATTTTAAAAAAAGTATAGATTTGGAAAAATTCAAGTGAATTTAGTAAAATTCAATGAAATTGATTAAAAAGGATTAAAAAGAATCCTACAGAATTCAAAAAAATCCCAAGAGTTAAAAATATTCAAGTGAATTAGATAAATTCAAATAAACATAAAATTGTTTTTTTTTTTAGTCAGTTGCATTTTAAAAAATTCAGAAGAATTAAAAAATGATGAATTAAGAATAAATTGAGAATTCAACTTAATTCAGAAAATTTTTTTTTAATCGAATGGATCCAGAAGAACTCTACTGAATTGAGTAAAATTCAATAAAATTTACAAATTTTAAAAAGAATTGAAAGGAATCCTAAAGAATTAAAGATTTAAAAGAATCCTAAGAGTTCAAGATATTCAAGCGAATCGGAAGAATTTAAATAAACTAAAAAGAATTCAAAGAAATTTGAATGCTTTCGAACAAATTCAAAAAAATTCAAGAACCTCCAAATGAATTCGAAGACAAAATCTAAGAAATGTAAAATAATTTAGAAAATCCAATGATTTCAAAATCAATTCAAAATAATTGAAGAAAATTCAAGAGAATTCCTAAAAATTAAAAAGAATTCAAGTGAATTCAAAGGAATTAAAATAATTGAAAAATTCACGTAATTAAATTCAGTTAAATTAAAGAAAGCGTCGGAAAATTCAAGTAAATTTGAAAGAATTCGAAAGAATTCAAAAGCATTCAAGGTATTATAAAAAAAATGAAAGCTGAACAACAATTTCGTAATACCTTTTCGTCTTTGAGTGGCGCCTGCAGGTCTACGAAGTTCTGGTCTCTGCACCAAAATAATCGGAATCTTCTGGATTTTCTCCTCGTCAAACCATCCATCGTTTTGCATCCCAGGAACCAAAACTTCCCTTCTCATTTTATGAATCTGGCTCGTCGCCATCAAATTCTTCGTAACATCATCTCTCACTCCCAATTCCCAAATTCCACTTTGATTCGCCAAAACTGGCACCAAATTCTCCTCCACATTCAAATCCATTTCTTCATCTTCTTTATCATCACTCGCACTTTTTCCCGCCTTTGTTCTTTTTTCCGGAAAATTAAATCTTGGATCCAAAACCGTCAAAGCAATAACCGAATTCGCTGGAACTTGATGCGGTGATTTGAGACTTTTCAATTTCTCAAAAAGACTTTTCTGAACATTGAAAGCTTCCAGATTTTCTTCTCTCGCGTAGAAAACTTTCTCCCAAGATGAAATTTCTTCATCTACATCCATATTTTCTCCACTCGCCTCGATTATTTTATGTTCTAAATTTTCCGATTCAGTCTTAGTTGACTCTTTGGTCTGATCGGTTTTTATTTTCGGGAGTTTCAAGGCCTCGGTCAAAACAGCGAGTGATAAAGGTCCAGAAATTCGAAATCGATTCAGCGAATTCCTCAAAATAATCATCTCGCATTTCTCGTTTTTGTAAACCGGAGTTTTGATTTCACGGAAGATTTTAAAAGCCGAGGGCATTTTCTCCAGGTCCGTATACTCCTCCTTCTCAAAAACCTCTTCCGATTCGGACTTCAATTTAAACTCAAAATTGGAAACAAGTTCATAGAAAATTTCTTCGTAAGATCCAGGGTGAATCCAGAGCCAGATCGTTTTATTAGAGTCAGAAATTTCACTTGGATCAGAGCCAGTTCTTTGATTAGAAATTCTAGGCCTCCAGATAAAATTAACATTTCCTAAGGGTAATTCCGGAAATCCTCCCTTCCTGTAAAACATCATCGCTCCTTCTTTTTCGCCAATGAGGATAGATTCGTTTCGAAAATCGAGGGAGGGATCGGCATGTTTTTGGAGGGAAGGAATCAAAATTTCGAGAGGACCGGAAATTTCTAGGCAGGTGAAATAGGAAATATCCTGGATTAAAGAATGTGCGGCGACTGCTCGATAATTTGCTCTGAAACATTTGTCGTTTGGATGTTCAGCTAATTTGAAGCCCCACTTTTCGGTCATTTTGAATCGCTTTGCGTGCCAAATGTGAGTCTCGAGCCAGAATTTCTCTCGTTTTCGACGATTGTATTCTAGGAGAAGATTTCTCGGTCGTCTGCGGTATTTTCGCGACGGAACTTTCTTGTTTCCTTGTGGCAATCCGGATTTTGACATCTGATTGTGGTGGGATTCTCGCAAGCGACGGGGCATCCGTTTCACGTTGTGGGACATAATTCTACGACGCATGTGGCGAGGTAGTTTTTGGAAAATTAACTTGTTTTGCTTCGGATTTTCTGTAACTGAAATGACGCGTTTTTATTTTTTAGTTTTTTTATGCAATTTCGAGGTTGATGAAAAAGTTTTCTTGCATAAGGAGGAATTTCTTTAATTTATTTTTGAGGTTGCAACAGATCAGGGAATTTGAAACTGCTCAGAAAAAGGCTTGAAAATTTATCTGTTTTGGTAGAAATTGAATCTTTTTGGTTTAAAAATTGCAACTGTTTGAATTACATAAATCTGTTTTGGTTTAGGAATCAACTGCTTTGTTGGAAATTCGTCTTATTATTTTTCTAACTGAAATTTAATTATTCATGTATAGTTGGAAATTCATTTTTCTAACTGAAAATTTAACTATTCTATTTTTGGTTGGATATTTACATTTTTTGGTTAAACATTTTTTTCTTTGGTTACAAATTTAACTATTTTGTTGAAAATTCACCGTTTTTAGTCGAAAAAGTTTTCTTCAGTTAAAAATTTAAATAGTAGGTTGAAAATTCCTTAAAAATTCAAAAATATTTGGCTGAAAATTAATTTCTTTGGCTAAAAAATCATTTTTTTGGTTGAAAATTTAATTATTTTCTCAAAAATTAATTTTATATCGTTGGAAATTAATTTTTTTAATGAAATCGTTTTACCTAATTTATTTTTGGTTACAAATTCATTTCTTTAATTCAAAATTTAATTATTTTGTTAAAAATTTACCTTTTCTTGTTAAAATTTTTTTCTTTGTTTAAATTTTCAACTAGTAGTTGAAAACTACTGCGTTCTTTTTTTTTTAATTTATTTTTTTAACTTAAAATTTAACTATTCTACTTTTGGATGAGAACTCATTTTTTTATTTAAAATTCAACTGTTTTGTTAAAAACTCATTTTCTTTTTGTTAAAAATTTATTTTTCTAACTGACAATTTAGCTATTCTATTTTTGGTTGAAAATTCATTTATCTAACTGAAAATTTAACAATCCTATTTTTGGATGAGAATTCATTTTTTTACTTCAAAATTCAACTGTTTTGGTAAAACCTCATTTTCTTTTTGTTGAAAATTTATTTTTTTAACTGAACATTAAACTATTCTATTTTTGTTTCAAAATTAATTTCTTTAAATAAATATTCAACTATTTTGTTAAAAATCATTTTTTTCTGGCAAAAAATTTATTTTTTTTTAACTGGAAATTTCACTATTTTTTTTTTAAATTCACCGTTTTTAGTCGAAAAAGTTTTGTTTGATTAAAAATTTTGATAGTAGGTTAAAAATTCCTTTATAAATTCAAAAATATGTGGCTGAAAATTTAATTCTTTGGTTGAAAATTTAATTATTTTCTCAAAAATTAATTTTATATCGTTGAAAATTAATTTTTTTAATGAAATCTTTTTACCTAATTTATTTTTAGTTAAAAATTTATTTCTTTAATTCAAAATTTAAATATTTTGTTGGAGATTTACATTTTCTTGTTAAAATTTTTTTTCTTTGCTTATATTTTCAACTAGGTTGAAAATTCGTTTTTTTTTTGCAAAAAATTTATTTTTCTAACTGAAAATTTAACTATTCTATTCTTGGTTACAAATTCATATTTTTAGTTAAAAATTTTTTGCTTTACTCAAAAATTTAACTATTTTGTTGAAAAATCGTTCTTTTTTGTTAAAAATTTATTCTTCTAACTGAAAGTTCAACTATTCTACTTTTGCTTGAATTTGCATTTCTTTGACTCAAAATTTAACTGTTTTGTTGAAAATTCGTTTTGTTTTTTTGTAAAAAAATTATTTTTCTGACTGAAAATTTAACTATTCTATTTTTGGTTGAAAATTCACATTTTTTGGTTAAACATTTTTTCTTTGGTTAAAAATTTAACTATTTTGTTGAAAATTCGTTCTTTTTTGTTAAAAATTTATTTTTCTAACTAAAGATTCAACTAATCTATTTTTGGTTGGAAATTCACATTTTTTGGTTAAACATTTTTTTCTTTGGTTAAAAATTTAACTATTTTGATGAAAATTCGTTTTTTTTTGTTAAAAATTTATTTTTGTAACTGAAAATTTAACTATTCTATTTTTGTTTCAAAATTCATTTCTTTGATATAAAATTTAAATATTTTGTTGAAAATTCACCTTTTCTATTAAATTTTTTTTTTTTTTGTGTTTAAAACTTTAACTAGTAGGTTGAAAATTCCTTTAAAAATTCAAAAATATTTGTTTGAAAATTAATCTCTTTAGTTGAAAATTTATTCCGTTAGTTGAGAATAAGTTTTTTTTTTAATTGAAATATCTTTTTGGTTAAAAATTCATCTGTTAGGTCGAAAATTCATTTCTGTGACTCAAAATTTAACTGTTTTGTTGAAAATTCGTTTTGTTTTTTTGTAAAAAAGTTATTTTTCTAACTGAAAATTTAACTATTCTATTTTTTGTTAGATATTCACATTTTTGGTTAAACATTTTTTCTTTGGTTACAAATTTAACTATTTTGTTGAAAATTCGTTCTTTTTTGTCAACAATTTATTTTTCTAACTGAAAATTTAACTAATCTATTTTTGGTTGCAAATTCACAAAATTCGGTTAAAGATTTTTTTTTGGTTAAAAATTTAACTATTTTGATGAAAATTCGTTCCTTTTTGTTAAAAATTTATTTTTCTAACTGAACATTTAATTATTATATTTTTGTTTCAAAATTGATTTCTTTGATTCAAAATTTAAATATTTTGTTGAAAATTCACCATTTCTAGTTCAAAGTTTTTTTCTTCGTTTAAAACTTTAACTAGTAGTTTAAAAATTCCTTTAAAAATTCAAAAATATTTGTTTGAAAATTAATCTCTTTGGTTGAAAATTCATTACTTTAGTTGAAAATAAGTTTGTTTTCAAATTGAAATATCTTTTTGGCTGAAAATTCATCTATCAGGTCGAAAATTGAACTCGTCAGAAATTTATTTTATATCGTTGAAAATTAATTTTTTTATTAAAAACTTTTAACTATTCTTTTTTGGTTGAAAACTCATTTCTTTGACTCAAAATTTAACTGTTTTGTTGAAAATTCGTTTTCTTTTTTTGTTAAGAATTAATTTTGTTAACTGAAAATTTAACTATTCTATTTTTGGATGAGAACTCATTTTTTTTATTCAAAATTCAACTGTTTTGTTAAAAGCTCATTTTCTTTTTGTTAAAAATTTATTTTTCTAACTGACAATTTAACTATTCTATTTTTGGTTGAAAATTCATTTTTCTAACTGAAAATTTAACGATCCTATTTTTGGATGAGAACTCATTTTTTTCTTCAAAATTCAACTGTTTTGGTAAAAACTTATTTTCTTTTTGTTGAAAATTTATTTTTCTAACTGAACATTTAACTATTCTATTTTTGTTTCAAAATTATTTTCTTTGAATAAATATTGAACTATTTTGTAAAAAAAAATTTTTTTTGTTAAAAATTTATTTTTTTTTAACTGGAAATTTAACTATTTTATTTTTTGTTGGAAATTCACCGTTTTTAGTCGAAAAAGTTTTCTTTGGTTAAAAATATAAATAGTAGGTTGAAAATTTCTTTAAAAATTCAAAAATATTTGGGGGAAAATTTATTTCTTTGGTTAAAAAATCATTTCTTTGGTTGAACATTTAATTATTTTCTCAAAAATTAATTTTATATCGTTGAAAATTAATTTTTTTAATAAAATCTTTTTAAATAATCTATTTTCGGTTGAAAATTCAATTCTTTAATTTAAAATTTAAATATTCTTTTAAAAATGTACCTTTTCTTGTTAAAATTTTTTTTCTTTGTTTAAATTTTCAACTAGTAGGTCAAAAATTCCTTTAA
>JAUELO010000005.1:495089-506454 GCA_032357855.1 Amphibolips quercusostensackenii | reverse complement strand
TTAACTATTTTGTTAAAAATCGTTCTTTTTTTTTAAAAATTCATTTTTCAGACTGAAAATTCAGCTATTTTACTTTTAAATGAAAAATCATTTCTTTGACTCAAAATTCAACTGTTTTGTTGAACATTCGTTTTTTCTGTAAAAAATTAATTTTTCTGACTGGAAATTGAACTATTCTATTTTTGGTTGCAAATTCATATTTTTAATTAAAAAATTTTTTTTTGGTTAAAAATTTAACTATTTTGGTTAAAATTCGTTCTTTTTTGTCAGCAATTAATTTTTTTAACTAAAAATTCAACTATTCTATTTTTGGTAGAAAAATCACAAAATTCGGTTAAAGATTTTTTTTTTGGTTAAAAATTTAACTATTTTGATAAAAAATTCGTTCTTTCTTTGTTGAAAATTATTTTTTTAACTGAACATTTAATTATTATATTTTTGTTTCAAAATTAATTTCTTTGATTCAAAATTTAAATATTTTGCTAGAAATTCACATTTTCTAGTTAAAATTTTTTTTCTTTGTTTAAACTTTCAACTAGTAGGTTAAAAATTCCTTTAAAAATCCAAAAATATTTGGTTAAAAACTTAACTATTTTGTTGAAAAATCGTTCTCTTTTGTTAAAAATTCATTTTTCTGACTGAAAATTCAACTATTTTACTTTTAGTTGAAAAATCATTTCTGTGACTCAAAATTCAACTGTTTTGTTGAACATTCGTTTTTTTTTGTAAAAAATTTATTTTTCTGACTGAAAATTGAACTATTTTATTTTTGGTTGCAAATTCATATTTTTTAGTTAAAAAAATTTTTTTTTATTAAAAATTTAACTATTTTGTTGCAAATTCGTTCTTTTTTTTAACAATTTATTTTTCTAACTGAAAATTCGACTATTCTATTTTTGGTTGAAAATATTCACATTTTTTAATTAAACATTTTTTTCTTTCGTTAAAAATTGAACTATTTTGATAAAAAATTCGTTCTTTTTTGTTAAAAATTTATTTTTCTAACTGAACATTTAATTATTATATTTTTGGTTCAAAATTAATTTCTTTGATTCAAAATTTAAATATTTTGTCAGAAATTCACCTTTTCTAGTTAAAATTTTTTTTTCTTTGTTTAAACTTTAACTGTCAGGTTAAAAATTTCTCTAAAAATACAAAAATGTTTGGTAGAAAATTTAACTATTTTGTTGAAAAATCGTTCTTTTTTGTTAAAAATTCATTTTTCTGACTGAAAATTCAACTATTTTACTTTTGGTTGAAAAATCATTTCTTTGACTCAGAATTCAACTGTTTTGTTGAACATTCGTTTTTTTTTGTAAAAAATTTATTTTTCTGACTGAAAATGGAGCTATTCTATTTTTGGTTACAAATTCATATTTTTTATTAAAATTTTTTTTTTTGTTAAAAATTCAACTGTTTTGTTGAAAATTCGTTCTTTTTTGTTAACAATTTATTTTTCTAACTGAAAATCCAATATTCTATTTTTGGTTGAAAATATTCACATTTTTGGTTAAACATTTTTTCCTTTGGTTAAAAATTTGACTATTTTGATGAAAAATTCGTTCTTTTTTTTTTAATTTATTTTTCTAACTGAACATTTAATTATTATATTTTTGTTTCAAAATTAATTTTTTTGATTAAAAATTTAAATATTTTGTTGAAAAATCACCTTTTCTAGTTAAAATTTTTTTCTTCGTTTAAAACTTTAACTGGTAGGTTAAAAATTCATTTAAAAATTCAAAAATATTTAGTTGAAAATAAATTTCTTAGGTTGAAAATTAATTCCTTTAGTTGAAAATAATTTTTTTTTTTAAATTAAAATATTTTTTGGCTGAAAATTCATCTGTTAGGTTCAAAATTTAACTTGTCAGAAATTTATTTTATATCGTTGAAAATTAATTTTTTTATTAAAAACTTTTAACTATTCCATTTTTGGTTGAAAATTCATTTCTTGATTCAAAATTCAAATGTTTTAGTGAAAATTCGCTTTTTTTAAATTCATTTTTCAACTGAACATTTAACTATTCTATTTTTGTTTCAAAATTAATTTCTTTGAATAAATATTTAACTATTTTATTGAAAATTCATTTATTTTTTTGTCAGAAATTAATTTTTCTAAATGAAAATTTAACTATTTTATTTTTGGTTGAAATTTCATTTTTTTACTAAAATTTTTTTAACTATCCTATTTTTAGATGAAAATTCATTTCTTTGATCCAAAATTGAAATGTTTTACTGAAAATTCGTTCTTTTTTTGTGGAAAATTTATTTTTTCAACTCAGCATTTAACTATTCTATTCTTGTTTTAAAATTTATTTCTTTGATTCAAATTTAACTACTTTAAATTGTACTTCTTTAGTTAAAAATTAAACTAATAGGTTGAAAATTCCTTTCAAAATTCAATGATATTTGGTTGAAAATTCATTCCTTTGGTTAAAAATTCATCTGTCTGAACAAAAATTCAACTATTTCCTCAAAAATTTATTATACATCGTTGAAAATTAATTTTTTTGCTGAAAATTTTTTAACAATTTTATTTTTGGTTGAAAATTCATTTTTTTGATTCAAAATTTAACTATTTTGTTAAAAATTATTTTTTTTCGTTAAAAACTTATTTTCCTGACATTTTAATTATTCTTTTTTTTGTGAATAAAAAATTAATTTGTTTTTAAGATTTATCATCATCTTAGTTAAAAACTCATTTCTTTGACTAAAAATTTAACTATTCTAAGTTGAAAATTTATTTATTTTAGGTGAAAATTCAACTTTTTGGTAAAAAATTCAATGATTTGGTTTAAAATGATATTTTTTGTTCTTAAAAATTTATATTTTTGGATTAAAAATTAATTTTTTTTGGTTGATGATTCATGACTTTTGTTAAAAACCCTTTTTTTGTTCAAAATTTAAATATTTTATTGAAAATGATTTTTAAAATTAAAAATTAATTTTTAACTGAAAATTAAACAACTTTACGTTACATTAAAAATTCATCTTCTTTCGTTAAAAAAAAAAAAAAAACTATTTGGCTGAAAATTCCTGTATTTTGTTGAAAATTCATCTCTTGTGGTTAAATATTTACCTTCTTGTTTGAAAATATCTTCAAAAATTCGAATATTTGATTAAAAATTCATGTATTTTGTTAAAAATTAATCTTTTTTTATGGAAAGTTAATTTTCTTGGTTAAAATATTCTATTTTTGGTTGACAATTTTTTTTAGTTGAAAATTTGTCTTTTTTAGTAGGAGATTAATCTTTGAGGTTAAAAATTGAACTATTTCAACTGGAATATATTAATTTTAAAGAAAAAAGTTAAATTTTAACAAACGAGTTTAAGCTTTAACCAAGTTTGCTTTATTTTCAAACAAAAAGATGAATTTTCCACTAAAATTATGCTTATTTTACTGAAAAACTTGAATTTTTAACAAAAAAATGATTTTTCAAACAAGAGGATTAATTTTATTCCAAAAAATACAATATTTCGACAAAATACATAAATTTTCAACTAAAAAAGACAAATTTTTGACCAAATAATTAAATTTTCAACACAAAAAGTTCAATTTATTTGAAGATTAATTTTAAGTTATGAAAATTTCAAAATACTCAAAAAACAATCTGGAAGATTTTAATATTTTTTTTTTTTATATTGCAGGATTTAATTTTTTTTTTAGAAAAACGGAATTATTTGATACAATATTTCGAAGTTTTGAGAAGATTCAGAAATAATTTTAAACATCAAAAATATTTGTTTTCAATTTTGAACAAAATGTAGATTTTTAAAGATTTTGAATAAAATAAAATTTTTGAAAGGTTTCAGGAGAATAAATCAATTTTCCTTAGATTTCTAAAAAAATTTATGAGTTTCTATTTTTTAAAAATCCTATTCTTTGTTTGAATAGTGCGCCGAAATTTAGCGATCGCAGCGCCAATTTTTACTTTGAAATCAATTTTTAATAGAAAATATAAAAGTTAAATTCTTATGAGGAAGATTAATATTTAAACATTAATTTTTAAATATAAGGAAAGTGAATTTTTGACAAAATAAGTAAATTTTTAACCAAAGAAAGTAATTGTAAACTAAAATGATTGATCTTCTAAAAACAAAAAAAATAAATTTGGAAACAAGTAGTTCAATTGTCAATCCATAAGATGAATTTTCTACAAAAAAAGAAAATTTTTTAACAAAATACATGAATTTTAAATTGAAAAGATATATTTGCAACCAAAAATAAAAGTTAAATTTTAGAAACATAAATTTTCCAAAAAAAAAAAAACTATTTTGAACAAAAGAATAAAATTTGAAATTTTCAACCAAAAAGTTCATTTTCAACCAAGAAAAATAATGAGTCTACCATGAAAAATTAATTTTTTGAATTAAACATGGCGAATTTTCAGATAAGAATAATTTTTTTTTTTAAAAACGAATTTTCAACTAAAAAAAACTTAATTTTTAACAAAAAAAAAACGATTTTTCCACAAAATAGTTCAACTTTCAACCAGAGAAATTAATTTTCAAACAAAAAGAATAATATTCTACAAAAAAAAATCAATTTTTAAAAAAGACATTAATTATTAAACAGATTAAATTTCAAACAATAACATTAAATTTTCATAAAAGAAAAATATTTTGCACAAAAAACTGAATTATTAATTTTTAGTTAAACAAATTTATTTTTATTTTTATCTTTAACCAGAAAAAATGAATTTTTAACCAAATAGTTGAATTTTTAAACAAAAATTGAATAGTTAAACTTTATATCAGAAAAATGAATTTTCAACAAAAAAGACGAATTTACAATACAATAGTCAAATTGTCAATCAAATGGATAAATTTTCAACCCAAAAGATGAATTTTTTTATCAAAAATTAAATAGATAAATTTTAGAACAAAAATGATTAAAAAATGAATTTTCAACACAATAGTTAAATTTTCTGTTAAAGAAATCAGTTTTCTACTAAAATTATAAATCCTCAACCAAAAATACGAATTTTTAACCAAATAGTTAAATTTCCAACCCAAAAAATGGATTTTGTATCAAAAAAGATAAATTTGCAGTCAAAAATTGAATAGATAAATTTTAGAAAAAAAGATTTTTCAACAAAATATAGTTAAATACAGTTAAATAAAGTTACTTTTACAGATAAAGAATCATTGTTATTCAATTTTACATTTAAATTAAATAAAAAAAAGAAAGCACTCTCGAAAAAATTCCCTGACTTAAAACAAAATTCAGTCAAATCGGATTTGTTTCAAAATCTACATATTTCTTAAAATTAATGACAAAATGTGAAATTAATTAAGAAATTTAATTAATAATTTCATAGAAGTAAATATTTTAATCAGTGAAAGGAAATAAAGATACGAAAAAACAGAAAAAGCATGAAAAATTTTAGGTTATGTTTTATGTTTACGTACTGAGAGACTGATTCATTGCCTTAATTTCACTTGCTCTTGCGGCTGCAATTTTCAAAATATTGGCTTCATGTGGTAGTTCTTGAGAACCACCAAGAAAATTATCAAATTGTTCTTTATCCATTGTTGTAATTTTTTTTTTAATTACACTTAAAAATAACCAAAGATGCAGAACTCCGAAGTCTGAATTGTGGAATTTGACTAATGTAGTACAAGTACAAATATTTAACAGGAGGTGGCGCTGCGATCTTTAACAAAAGCGCGCTAAATTTAA
Source organism: Amphibolips quercusostensackenii (assembly GCA_032357855.1). NCBI lineage: Eukaryota > Metazoa > Arthropoda > Insecta > Hymenoptera > Cynipidae > Amphibolips > Amphibolips quercusostensackenii. The sequence goes on along the minus strand of JAUELO010000005.1, from coordinate 500,771 downwards.
AAATAAGCGCCTGTACCTCCACTCCTCATCCAATCCATCCTCCCTAGAATCTTTACCATATTTTTATGCCCACTTTCTTTACCTTCTATTCCTCTCCTACATCCTTTTCATACATGCTCTTATGTTTCCTCCTCTCATTAACATATTCTGTAATTACTGTTCTTCTTCTTTATCCTTTAGGACCATTCCCTTACCACGTTTCCCAATTTAAATCTTGCTATTCTGGTCTACCTTCTCTTTCTCCATCCCTTCTCTAAATACTATCTCTTTTCTTTTTTATTATATTATACTATTTATTATATCTTGATTCCTTAACTATCCCCATATTTCTATTAATTGTCGTTTCCTCCTCCTTCTCACCAATTCTTCATTGATTACTCCATAATATCCTCTCCTATATCTCTAGCACTAAAGAACCTCCTTCTCTTTTTCCATTCTTGTTAATTCTATCGCCCTTTCTCTCCCTTCTCCTACCTCCTTAAAACACTTTTTTGCTAACTCCCCATCTTTTTTCTCCCTTAGCTTCGCTCTAGAACTGAATTTGTCTCTTTGCGCTTCTTCTCTTACCTTATGTACCTTACTTGTGAACTCTTAATCTCTTTCCTTTTCTTCCATTCCCATATCTCCGCTTCATAACCTAGCACCGGCCATACCAGCGTATCAAATAACCACATTTTCCTTCTCCAATCTTTTTTAACATTTCTTTCCTTACCTCATCGTCCACTATCACTAAATCAGTTACCGTTCCCAGTTCTTCTCCTGAACATGCATATTCCGCTTCTTTATCCCCTTCTATATTTCCGTTTAAGATAAACTATTTCATTTCCTCCAAAAGCTCTTTAACCATTTCCTTCCCTCCTCATTCAGTATCTTGTCTCCTCTGATTTCTCCTCCATATATACACCCCCACTATCTTCCACTTCTCTTCTCCCATGTTTACCTCTTTTACTATCATTCCTTCCTTTAACATGAATATTTATAGGGATAGGAGAAATAGAAAAGGAGACAGAGGAAAAGGAAAAGGGGAAAGGGGAAATGGTAAAGAAGAAAGAAAAAAGGGAAAAGGCAAATAGGGAAATGGGAAAAGAGACAAAAGGGACAAGGGAAAGGGGAAAAGTGAAAAGGAGACAAGGTGAATGGGGAAATGGCAAAGGAGACGGAGGAAAAGGAAAAGGGGAAAGGGGAAATGGTAAAGAGGAAAGAAAAAAGTGAAATGGAAAATGGGGAAAAGGGACAAAGGGGACAATGGAAATGGAAAAAGTGAAAAGGGGACAATGTGTAAGGGGAAAGGGTAAAGAGGGAAAAATGTAGCGGGGAAAGGGGAACTTATAAAGAGGAAATAGGGAAGAGAAAAGGAAGAATAGGGCAAAACTAAAGAGAGAAAAGGGGAAAGGGGGAGAGGAAAATGAAAAATGGGCAAGGAAAATAGGGAAATAGGAAAAGGGACAAAGGGGACAAAGGAAAGAAAAAAAGTAAAAAGGGGCAGAGGTGAAAGGGTAAGCGACAAAGGGGAAAAAGGTAAAGGAGAAAAAGGAATTTAGAAAGCGGGAATAGGGAAGGGAAAGGGGAATTGTAAAAGGGTGAAGAGAGAAGGAGGAAAGGGGAAATATGAAAATAAAAAGGGGGAAAGCGGAAGGGAAAATGAAGAAGGCGAAATGGGGACAGAAAAAGGGAAAGAGGAAGAAGAGGACAGGGAAAAGGGAAAGGGTAAGGGGGAAAAGAGGACATGAATAAGGGAAAGTGAAACAGGAAGAAAAAGGGCAAAATAAGGGAAAGGGAAAAATAAAGGAAAGGGAAAAATAAGGGAAAGGGAAAAATAAGGGAAAGGGAAAAATAAGGGAAAGGAAAAGGGGGTCAGGGAAAGAGAACAGGGTAAAAGGAGAAATGGGAAAGAGAAAAGGGGAAGGGAAAAGGGAAAAGGGAAAGAGGAAAATGGGGAAGGTGAAAAAGTGAAAAGGGGAAATTTCGATACACATGCGCACACACACACACGCACACAAACACACATTAAAATTTTTTTTTGTTCATTTATCTCTTTCTTATTCTTCCCTGTTATACAAGAAAATATTCATATTTTCTACGAAAAAATACAAATGTTGAATTTTCAGTAAAAAAATTAATTTTTATTCAAATAAACTGAATTTTTAACAAAAAAATTTAACGAATTTTGAAGAAAATTGTGAAATTTTTAACAAAAAATACAAAAGGTAAATTTTCAGTGAAAAAATTAATTTTTAATAGAATAAAATAAATTTTCACCCAAAAAAGTCGAATTTTAAAGTAAAAAGATTCAATTGATATAAAAAAAAAGATAAATTTTCTACGAAAAAAAAGAATATTTAAACTTTCATTAGATTAATAAATTTTAAATTAGATAAATAAATTTTTTACTAAAATGATAGTTAAATAGTTAAATTTTAGAAAAATAAATTTTTAACAAAAAAACTAATTTTTTTAAAATAAATAAAATAAATTTTCAACAAAATAGTCAAAATTTCAGCCAAAAATAAAATAGTTAGATTTCAAAAAAAAAAATTTTAAGAAAAAAAAAGAATCTAATTTTCAACAGAATACTTAAATTTTCAATGAAATTTTCAGTCAAAAAAATTAACTTTCAACAAAATAGTTAAATTTTCAACCAAGCAGATGAATTTTTAACTAAGAAGATTCAATTTTTATAAAAAAGATAAATTTTCCGCAGAAAAGAGAATAGTTAAGTTTTCAGCTAAATAAGTGAATTTTCAACTAAAATTATGAATCTTCAAATAAATAAATAAATTTTTAATTCTAAAAGATTAATTTTCGACTAAAAATACAATAGTTAAATTTTCAGTTATGTAAATTTCCAACAACAAAAAAACGAATTTCAATCAAAAAATGGAATAGTTAACTTTTCAGAGAAAAAAATAAATTTTAAACAAAACAACGAATTTTTAACAAAATATAAAAATTTTTAACGTGAGAAAGAAAAGTTTACAACATAAATAAATTTTGAACTTAAAAATAGTTAAATTTTCGAAAAATAAACTTTTAGCAAAGATAAACTAATTTTTGACATAATAGTTATATTTTTGTCAAAAGAAATAAATTTTTAATCACAAATGAAAAAATTCAATTTTTAGCAAAAAAATTTTTAATAAATAAAATAAATTTTTAACAAAATAGTTAAATTTCTAATCAAAGAAATAAATTGTTAACGAAATAGATGAAGTTTTAACTGATTTGATCACTTTTCTATTTTAAAGACAAATTTTCAATAAAATAGTTCAATTTTCAATACAATAGTTTAATTTTCAATCAAACTAATGAATTTTTAGGCAAAAAGATAAAGTTTTAAATAATTTGATTACTTTTTTATTTAAGAGACAAATTTTAAACAAAATAGTTAAATTTTCAACAAAATAGCTAAACTTTCAACAAAATAGTTAAATTTTCAATTAAAGTAATGAATTTATATTTAAAAGACAAATTTTTAACAAAAAAGTTGAATTTTTAACAAAATAGTGTAATTTTTAACAAAATAGTTGAATTGTCAATTAAAGAAATGAATTTTTAACCAAAAAGATAAAGTTTTAACTAACTTGATTACTTATATATTTAAGAGAAAATTTGTTAGCAAAATGGTTAAATTTTTAAGAAAATAATTGAATTATCAACAAAATAGTTAAATTTTTAATTAAAAAAATGAATTAATATTTAAAAGAGAAATGTTTAGCAAAAAAGTTGAATTTTTAACGAAAGTCTTTGAATTTTTTACAAAATAGTGTAATTTTAACAAAAAAGTTTTATTTTCAATTAAAGAAATAAATTTTCAACCAAAAAGATGAAGTTTTAACTAATCTCATTGTTTTTCTATTTGTAAGACAAATTTTCAATTAAATAGTTGAATTTTCAAAAAATAGTTAAATTTTCAACAAAATAGTTAAATTTTTAATTGAAGAAATGAATTTCTATTTAAAAGACAATTTTTTAACAAAAAAGTTAAATTTTCAACAAAATAGTGTAATTTTTAACAAAATAGTCAAATTCTCAATTAAAGAAATGAATTTTTAACCAAAAAGGTGAAGTCTTGATTAATTTGATTACTTTTCTATTTTAAAGACAAATTTTCAAAAAAATAGTTAAATTTTCAATAAAATAGTCTAATTTTCAATCAAACTAACAAATTTTGAAGCATAAAGATAAGGTTTTAAATAATTTGATTACTTCTTTATTTAGGAGACAAATTTTTAACAAATAGTTGAATTTTCAACAAAATAGCTACATTTTTAACAAAATAGTTAAATTTTCAATTAAAGAAATGAATTTATATTTGAAAGACTAATTTTTCACAACAAAGTTGAATTTTCTACAAAATAGTGTAAATTTAACAAAATAGTTAAATTTTCAATTAAAGAAATGAATTTTCAACCAAAAAGATGAAGTTTTAACTAATCTCCATATTTTTCTATTTGTAAGACAAATTTTTAATTAAATAGTTAAATTTTCGAAAAATAGTTGAATTTCCAATTAAAGAAATGAATTTCTATTAAAAAGACAAATTTTTAACAAACAAATTAAATTTTCAACAAAATAGTGTAGTTTTGAACAAAATAGTCAAATTTTCAATTAAAGAAATGTATTTTTAATAAAAAAGATAAAGTCCTGATTAATTTAATAACTTTTCTATATAAAAGACAAATTCTTAATAAAATAGTTGAATTTTCAACAAAATAGTCCAATTTTCAATTAAAGAAATAAATTTTCAACCAAAAAGATAAATTCGAAACTAATTTGATTACTTTTCTAACTAAAGGAAAATTTTTCAACAGAATAGTTACATTTTTACTTTGAAAAAATAAATTTTCAACCAAAAAGATGAAATTTTAATTAATTTTCTTACTTTTCTATTTAAAAGACAAATTTTTAACAAAATAGTTGAATTTTCAACAAAATAGTTACATTTTTAATTAAAGAAATAAATTTCAACTAAAAAGATGAGGTTTTAACTAATTGTATTACTTTTCTATTTGAAAGACAAATTTTCCAAAAAATAGTTGAATTTTCACCTAAAACAGATAAATATTAATCCGATACCCAGCAGAAAATCATATCCATTGTTTGAATTACGCGCTGAAAGATAGCGATCGCAGCGTCATTCTCTTTATCTAATTTCCGGTATCAAACCGGAAACCCAAAAACACTCAAATTTGTTTCAAATCCCCTTCTTTTTCTATATCTTGCCAAAAAACACCATCCTCAAATATCTAAAAGGGAAAAAAGTGCAAAAAAGTGTAAATTTCCCAAAATTGGAATAAAATCCACTCCAGGGTCAAGTGCAGTTCCAAAAGTTCGTCAGTCGCCATCTTGGCTGAAGGCAAGGCAAATCCGCGGATGCGAATCTCTCGTGTCGCATCTTTTCTCGACTGGTGCGTACGTGAGGCGAATTTATTTATGTGTAAAAAGTGCGACAGGCCTTGGCTCGTTTTGCGAAATCGGGTTCGGCGAAAGTGAATTCGTGCCGTGAACATTATCGGCTTTCGGATTCCGTAGACTCGATTCGTGCCATCGCCTATTTTGCTTCCGAGCGCGACAGGAATGGACAGGGTCTCGATTTTCATTTCGAGGAGTAAGAAATTGCGAATTTTCCTCATCTGAAGGGCCATTTTTCCTTGCCAAAATAAAATCGCGACGAATTGCGGA
>JAUELO010000005.1:462771-473943 GCA_032357855.1 Amphibolips quercusostensackenii | reverse complement strand
CAAAAACTCATTTTTAACAAAAAAAAAAAACGTATTTTCAACAAAATAGTTAAATTTTCTACTGGAATAGTTCAGTTTTTAGATTTAAAAAATTGATTTTCAATAAAGTATGTATTAGTTACATTTTCTACCAGAGATGAATTTTTAATTCGTGACAATGATAAATCTTTAACTGAAATAATAAATCTTTAACAAAAAAAAAAACATTTTTCAACAAAATAGTTGAATTTTTAACCAATTTGTTGAATTTTAAATAATAATAAGAAAATTTCAAATTTAAATTAAAAAATGCTTTATTAAAACCAAAAAAATTAAAACCAAAAAAGATTACTTTTTTACCATAAAAAAAGAATTATTAACAAAACAATTGAATTTTGGAACAAAAATATGATTTTTTAACAAAATAGTTCAATTCTTAAAAAAGTGAATAATTTTTCAACAGAATAGTTGAATTTTTAACTAATCTGTTGAATTTTCAACCTACAACGATAAATTTTCAACCAAAAGGACGAATTTTCAACAAAGAAGATAAAATTTTTACTGAAAAAAAAGATAAAAAAACTAATTTTTAACAAAATAGACCAATTTTAAAACAAAGAGATAAATTGCCATCCAAAAGGTTTAATTTTTTTTTTTAAAGTTTAGTTCTGAACCAACAAATATTAATTTTCTACCGAAGTCAAATTCTCAACAACAAAAAATTAATTTTCAACCAAGTAGTTTAATTTTTAGCTAATTTGTTGAATTTATAACTTACACACATGAATTTTCAACTAAGATGTTGAATTTTCAATCAAGAAGATTATTTTCTACAAAAAAATATATTAAAAAATGAGTTTTTAACAAAATAGTCAAATTTTCAACCAAAACGATACATTATTAACAAAAATAATAAATTTTTTACAAAACAATTAAATTTTGAACCCATAACCTAAACAAATGAATTTTCAACCAAGAGGAAGAATTTTTAACACAAAAATTTATTTTCAACAAAAAAAAGAAATTTTCAAAAAATAGACCAATTTTAAATCAAAGAGATGAATTTTCAACCAAGAAGATTAACTTTCAGTCAAGAAGATTATTTTTCTAAATAAAAAATAAATTTTCAAAAAAAAGTTTTTCAAAAAATATTTAATTTTTTAACTGAAGAGATAAATTTTTAACAAAAATAACGAATTTTTTTCAAAACTATTGAATTTTGAACTTGCAAATATTAATGTTCTACTAAAAAGACGAATCTTCAAATAAAATTATGAACCTCAAACTAAAAAGATGAATTTCCAAGTAAAATGATAAATCTTCAAACAAACAAAAAAATTAATTTTTAACAAACTAGTTGAATTTTTAACCAATTTGTTGAATTTTCAACCTACAACAATAAATTTTCAACCACATGGTCGAATTTTCAATACAAAAAGACAAATATTTAACAAAGCAGAACTTTGTTATGAGCGAAATAAAACAATTTCAAATTTTAATTTAAAAATTCTCTGTTTCAACAAAAAAAAAATTACTTTTCTGCCATAAAAGATAAATTTTCAACAAAATAGTTACATTTTCGACCAAAAAGATGACCTTTTAACAAAATAGTTAACATTTTTAACAAGGTGATTAAATTTTGAACAAAATAATTAAATAATTATTGAATTTTGCACCTACAAAGATGAATTTTCAACACGAAGTTTATTTTCTGCAAAAAAAAAGAAATGTTGAAAAAAAAAGAATTTTCAACAAAATAAATCAATTTTAAATCAAAGAGATAAATTTTCAACCAAGAAGATTAATTTTCAGTCAAAAAAAAAATTTCTTTAAAAAAAAAGACATTAAAGAAAAGTTTTTAACAAAATAGTCCAATTTTCAACCAAAGAGATAAATTTTTAACAAAAATAACGAATTTTTACAAAACAATTGAATTTTGATCCCGCAAATATAAATGCTGTACCAAAAAGACGAATTTTCAAATAAAACGAATTTTCAAATAAAACGAATTTCCAACTAAAATGATAAATTTTTAACTAAAATGATAAATCTTCAACGAAAAAAATTAACTTTACAGAGTAGTTGAATTTTTAACTAATTGGTTGAATTTTCAACCTGCACAGATGAATTTTTAATCACGAAGACTAATTTTCAACAAGAATATTAATTTTTTACCGAAAAAAAATTCAGAAATAAAAAAACAAATTTTCAACAAAATAGTTGAATTTTTAACCTAAAACAATAAATTTTCAACAAAACAGATTTTTTTTTATAAATGGTATAAAAAAATTTCAAATCAAATTTTTTAAATAATTTATTTAAATAAAAAAAAATTACTTTTCTACCGTGAAAGATTAATTTTCAACAAAACAGTTGAATTTTTAATTCAAAAAGACGAATTTTCAACAAAGAAGAATTTTTTACAAAATGAATAAAACAATTTTAACTTTAAATTTAAAAATGGTTTATTTCAATTAAAAAATATTACTGTTGTACCATAAAAAATGATTTTTCAACCAAGAAGATTAATTTTCCACAAAACAGTTGAATTTTGAACAAAAAAATATTAGTTTTCTACCAAAAAGTCGAATATTCAATAACCCAAAAAAAATTAATTTCTAACAAAGTTATTTAATTCTTAACCACTTTTTTTTATTTTTAATCTGCATACATGAATTTTAAACCATGAGGTTGAATTTTCAGTCAAGAAGATTAATTTTCTACAAAAAAAAAAACAAATTCTCAAAAAAAAATCTCAACAAAAAAAACAAAGGGATGTCAACAAAATAATCAACTTTTTAACTAGAGATAAATCAGAAAAAAAAATTAATTTTCAACAAAGGAATTAAATTTTTAACCAATTTTTTTAATTTTCAACCTACAGCGATAAATTTTCAACTAAACGGTCGAATTTGTAATACAAAAAGACAAATTTTTAACAAAGTAGAATTTCAACAAAATAGGTGAATTTTTAACCTAAAACAATAAATTTTCAACAAAACAAATTTTTTTTATTAATGGTATAAAAAAATTTCAAATAAAAATTTTTAAATAATTTATTTAAACCAAAAAAGATTACTTTTCTACCGCGAAAGATGAATTTTCAACAAAACAGTTGAATTTTTAATACGAAAAGACGAATTTTCAACAAAGAGAAATTTTTTGCAAAATGAATAAAACAATTTTAAATTTAAATTTAAAAATGGTTCATTTCAACCAAAAAATACTACTGTTCTACTATAAAAGATGATTTTTCAACCAAGAAGATTCATTTTTCACAAAACAGTTGAATTTTGAACCAACAAAGATTAATTTTCTACCAAAAAGTCGAATATTCAATAACTCAAAAAAAAATTGATTTCTAACCAAGTTATTCAATTTTTAACCACTTTGTTTAATTTTCAATCTGCATACATGAATTTTAAACCATGAGATAGAATTTTCAGTCAAGAAGATTAATTTTCTACAAACAAAAAACAAATTCTCATTAAAAAAAAATTCTCAACAAAAAAAACAAGAGATGTCAACAAAATAATCAAATTTTCAACTAAAGAGATAAATTTTCAACAAAAAAAATTAATTTTCAACAAAAGAGTTTAATTTTTAACCAATTTGTTAAATTTTCAACCTACAGCGATAAATTTTCAACTAAATGGTCGAATTTTTGATACAAAAAGACAAATTTTTACCAAAGTAGAATTTCAACAAAATATTTAAATTTTTAACCCAAAACGATAAATTTTCAACAAAACATTATTTTTATTAATGGTATAAAACAATTTTAAATTCAAGTTTAAAAACAATTTATTTAAACCAAAATAGATTACCTTTCTACTGTGAGAGATGAATTTTCAACAAAAAAGTTGAATTTTGAACCAACAAATATTAATTTTCTACAAAAAGTCGAATATTCACCACCATAGTTTAATTTTCAACCAAAGAGATAAATTTTTAACTAAAATGATGAATCTTCAATAAAAAAAAAATTAATTTTCAACCAAGTAGTTAAATTTTTGATCAAAAAGATTGATTTTCTACCAAAGTAAAAGGACAAAAAAACGAAATTTATTACTTACTTATTATTTATTATTACAAAGATAGATTTTCAACCAAGAGGACGAATTTTCAACATCAAAATATAAATTTAATTGTATTGTTAATAAAAATACCGGTAATTCCCGACGAAAAAAAAACGAAAAAAACAAAACGGAAAATTCTTCAGAATTGTAAAACTGCTGCGAAGTCTAATGATTTTTTTTAAATACCAGTTTTGGTGTAAAACACCAACGAAACCTAAAATTGTTACAAAATTATAAACTTTTTAAATCTAATGATTTTTTTCAAAAAAGTTAATTTCCGGTACAAAGTAAACGCTAGCAAAGACGAAAAAAAATTGCTGAAAAATTTTTAATCATTAAAATCTAATAATTTTTTATTAAAAGTACCCATTTCCGGTGTAAAACGCTAACGCAACCTTAAATTCTTAAAAAAAATCAGATTTCAAATCTCGGGTTAAAGTTAATTAAAGTTTTAACTTTAAAAAGAAATATATCAATTCTAGAAACTAAGTTAATGTATCTACCATCAATTCCCACATTTTTTTATACTAATTCGGTATTAGGTATTTAATTTTTAAAGTTAATTGATTAATAACGAAATTTATAATTAATTTCTTAATTTTGTAACATTAAGTTATTTATTTATAATTAATATTCAAGTCCCTTATTTTTTTTTTTTTAATTTATTTTCCTTATAATTTCAAAAGTTGTTTTTAAAAAGCCTCGAAGTGGAAAAATCGTATTCCTACAAACCTCAATCTCCTTTTTTCGTAATCCTAAACATGACTGAAATATTAAGAAGGATTTAAACCCAATCTTGGAAATTTTTAGTCTCTACACGATCTTTTTTATCCTTCACTCTCTCGTATTACGTCACCGAGAACGTCGATTTTTTCAATAATTCAGACTGGATTCTCTCTGACTAAACATTCTAAAATAAAAAAACTAGAAAATATTGCAAATAATACTTAGAAAATATAAATATAATAATCTTATTCAGGGTGTCTACTCAAATTCTGCAAAAAAATTCCCTGACAATTTTAGGGGTTTTCAAGGTTATAACTTTTTTTATTAGTATAAATAATGTTTTTTCAGTTTCTAGGAATTTAATTAATATATTTAATTTAGAAAGCTTTGGCAAATTATATTGAAAGATATTCTTAAATATATTACCACTCGATGAATTAATTAATTGAATAATACTAAAAAATTATTAAATCATTTCTTGAATTTTTCTGAAAAGTCCATGAATACGACTATAAAAAACATGATTTCTCAACAAAATAGTTGAATTTTCAACTAAAAAAGATCAGTTTTCAACCAAAAATGGAATCGTTAGGTTTTCAGTTTAAAAAATTAATTTTCCACAAAAAAAATTTTAACGAAAGTGATGAATTTTTAAACAAGAAGATTTATTTTCTACCAGAAAAGATAAAATGTCCACCAAAAATTAAATAATAAAATTTTCAGTTCAAAAAATTAATATTCAACCAAAGAAATGAATTATCATCTAAAACAATAGAATAAATATATTTCAGATAAAAAAATATAACTTTAAACAAAAAAAAACTAATTTTCATAAAAGTGGTTACATTTTAAAATAAAGTTTTCTAAATGATGAATCTCCAATTAGAATAGTGGAATATTAAACCAAGAAGATAAATTTCCAACTAAAATGATGAATATCTAACTAAAATAACTGGATTTTCAACCAAAAAGATTATTTTTCTATCAAGATGATTAATTTCTACCAAAAAGAAGAATTTTCCACTAAAAAAAAAATAATTTTTGAACCAAAAAAATGGATTATTAACAAAAGAGTTTGACTTTTTACCAAGAAGTTTCATTTTCAACCGAAAAGATAAATTTTCAAAGAAAAAATGATCACCTAAAATGATTAATCTTCAACTAGAATAGTTGAATTTTTAACCAAATAGATTAATTTTAAACTGAAATGACGAATCTCTAACTAAAATAATTGAATTTTCTACCAATAAGTAAAAAAAGAAGATTAATTTTTTACCAAAAAATACGATTTTTCAACAAAATACATAAATTTTCAAGAAAAAAGATGAATTTTCAACTAAATTGTTGAATATTTAACTAAAATACTTGAATTTTCAACCAAAAAGATCAATTTTAAAACAAGAAGATTAATTTCTACCAAAAAAAAGGAATTTTCAACCAAAAAAGATCATTTTTTACCCAAAAATTGAATAGTTAAATTTTCATTTAAAAATATAATGTTCAACCAAAGAAATGAATTTTCAACTGAAATAATGGAATAGAATCATTAAATTTTCATTAAAAAATAATAATATTCAACCAAAAAAATAGTTATATTTTCAAAGTGATACATTTTCAACTAAAATGATGAATCTTTAACTAAAATAGTTGAATTTTCAACCAAAAAGTCAAACAACAAGATTAATTTTCTACCAAAAAATACAATTTTTCAACATAATACATTTTAAAAATTGAATAGTTAAATTTTCAGTAAGGATAATTAATGTTCAAACAAAAAAATATAAATTTTCAACTAAAAAAATAGTTACATTTTCAAACAATGTGATGAATTTTCAACTAAAATGATGAATCTTCAACTGAAATAGTTGAATTTTCAACCAAAAAGTCAAACAAGAAGATTTATTTTCTACCAAAAAATATAATAATTCAACAAAATACTTAAATTTCCAACTGAAAAAGAATAATTGTAAATGAAAAATTGAATAGTTAAATTTTCAGTTATAATTTTCATAAAAAAAATAATTTCCAAAAAAAGTTACATTTTTAAACAAAGTTATGAATTTTCAACTAAAACGATGAATCTTCAACTAGAATAGTTTATTTTCAACTAAAGTGATGAATCTTCAACCAACAATAAAATCCATTTTTACCCAAATATTTTACTTTTTAACCCGAAAAATTGAGATTCTAACAAAAAAAGACAAAATTTCAACAAAATACATGAATTTTCAACTAAAAAAGATTAATTTTCAACAAAAAGGAACGAATTTTTATCAAAAAATAGAATAATTAACTTTTCAGTTAAAAAATTATTTTTAAAACAAAACAAAAAACGAATTTTCAACAAAATATTTAAATTTTCCACAAACAAAAAACAAGCTTACAGCAACATAATTGAACTTTCCACTAAAAAAAAATTTTCAACCCAAATAAAATAGTTAAAATCTCAACAAAATAAATTTTTCAAAACAAAAAATAATTTTTAACCAAAGAAATCTATTTTTACCAAAAAATAAAATAGTAGTTAACATTTTAGTACAAAATTGAATATTCAACGAAATAGTTAAATTTTCAACTAAACAGATGAATTTTCAACCAACAAGCTTAATTTTCTACCAAAAAGTAAAAGTTTGAAGAAAATATGTACAGGAATTTTAAACCATAAAAGATACATTTTTACCACAAAATAGAATGGCTAAATTTTAGAAAAATAAGCTTTCAACAAAAAATACGAATTTTCAACAAAATATTTAAAATTTCAACCAAAAAATTGAATTTTTAACGTCAAAAAAAAAATCGTTAAGTTTTCAGCATAAAAATTTCTTTTTAACCAAATAAAATCAATTTACAACAAAGTAGTTAAATTTTCAGACAGATGAATTTTCAACCCAGAAAATTACTATTCTATTCAGAAAAATCAATTTTCCACAAACACAGAATAGTAAAATATTCAGTAATAGCTGAATTCTCAACCCGAAAGATAAAATTTCTACCAAAAAAACAAATTTTCAACAAAATACGTGAATTTTTAACAACAAAGAATTTCAGCCAAAAAAGAATAGTTAAATTTTCAGCAACAAAAAAACGAACTTTCAAAAAAATAAAAATTTTTAAACCAAAGAATTGAATTTTTAATTTTTAAAAATAAAGTTCAGCTAATTAAATTTATTTTTTACCAAAAGAGACAAAATAATTAATTTTTCATTTAAAATGTATAATAAAATATTTAAATTTTCATTTAGAAAAATAAATTTTTAACAACAAATAGATAATCAATTTTTAACAAAATTGTTCAATCTTAAACCACAGAAATAAAACCAAAAGTAGAATAGTTAAATTTTCAGTGAAAAATTCATTTTCAACGAAATAAAAAAAAAATTCAACAAAATAGCTAAATTTTCAAGAAAGCAAATAAATTTTCAAACAAAAAGATTAAATTAAAAAAAAAAAAAAATCACCACAAAAATGGAACAGTTACATTTTCAAACAAAGTGTTGAATTTTCAACTAAAACAATGAATCTCCAACTAGAACAGATTAATTTTAACAAAAAGAGGAATTTTCTAACAAAAAAAAAGACAAATTTTGAACAAGATACATGAATTTTCAACTAAAAAAGATTAATTTTCAACAAAAAGAAACGAATTTTTTCCAAAAATAGAATAGTTAACTTTACAGTAAAAAAATTATTTTTAAACGAAAAAAATATTTAAATTTTAATAAAAAAACTAGTTTACAACATAAACCAAACAGAAGAATTTTCAACTAAATTTACGGAATATTCTATTGAAATAGTTAAGTTATATTTTCACTTGAAAGATAAATTTTTCAACCAAAAAAGCTAATTTTCAAAACAAAATAGTTACACTTTTAAATAAAGTGATGAATTTTCAACCAAAATTATTAATCTGCCACTAGAATAGTTGAATTTTATACGAAAAAGGTGATTTTCAACTAAAATAATAAATATTCAGCTAGAATAATTGAATTTTCAACCAAAAACATTAATTTTCAACCAAGAAGATGATTTTCTACCAAAAACGCTGAATTTTCAACTAAAAACATTAATTTTCAACTAAAAAGATAATTTTCTACCCAAAACGATAAATTTTCAACAACAAAAGAAGATAATTTGTCAATTGAAAGGTATGAATTTTCAATTAAAGTAATGAATATTTCACTAAAATAATTGAATTTTCAACTCAAAAGATTAATTTTTGACAAAAAATGATAATTTTTCAACCAAAAATCGAATAGTTAAATTTTCTGTAAAAAAAAAGAATGTTTAACCAAACAGAAGAATTTTCAACTTAATTTAACGAATATTCTATTGAAATAGTTAAGTTATATTTTCACTTAAAAGATAAATTTTTTAACCAAAAAAAGCTAATTTTCAAAACAAAATTATTACATTTTTGAATAAAGTTATGAGTTTCCAACCAAAATTATTTATCTGCCACTGGAATAGTTTAATTTTATACCAAATAGGTGATTTTCAACTAAAATGATTAACATTTAGCTAGAATAATTGAATTTTCAACCAAAAAGATAATTTTATACCAAAAAAGATGGATTTTCAACAACAAAAGAAAATAATTTTTCAATTATATGTATGAATTTTTAATTAAAATGATGAATATTTAACTAGAATAATTGAATTTTTAACTCAAAAGATTAATTTTTGACAAAAACGGATAATTTTTCAACCAAAAATTGAATAGTTAAATTTTCATTTAAAGAAATTATTGTTCAACGAAGGACATGAATTTTCAAATAAAATGATGGAATATTCAACTGAAATAGTTACATTTTCAGTTAAATTTTCAACAACAACAAAAAACACGAACAATTAACAAAATCTTTCAGTTAGAAAAATTAATTTTTAACTAAAAAAAAAAGAAAAAATTATCAATAAAGCACATGAATTTTTAACTAGATACTTGAATATTGAACCAAAAACAATTAATTTTGAACCAAAAACAGAACAGTTAAACTCTCAGTTAAAAAAATTAATTTCAAACCAAAAAACGCGAATTTTCAACAGCATAGTTAAATACGATAACATAAAGCTACTTTTGAAAAGAATCATTGTTTAAAAACTTTTTAAAAAATTCCCTGACATTTTCAAGTTTTTCCAAGTATATAAAAATGCCCTGACAATCCCCAAATTTTCCAAGTTTTCCAAGTAGGGTAGACACCCTGTTACTATTAAATAATTTAGTTTACAATATTAATTGATATATAAATCATAATTTACCATATCAATTTTATTTACACCTGACTATAATATACTAAAATTTATAAATAAAAGATAACGAAAATAATAAGACTTGAGAAATCAGTCACCGAGACTCTTTAAAAAAAAAAAAAAAAAAACCTTTTTGCCCGCCTCTTTAGCCTCTTTAAAATACAAATCTCGTATCCATGTGTAAAACTATAAGGTACAAAAGGATCGTCGCTATGATCAACGATCTGCATGATTTGCCTTTGTGCCGTCACAACACGTGTTCAATAACCTGGGGTAGATTTAATATTCTGGTAATATGCTCTAGAAATGAAAAAAATCAAGGCAGAAGAGAAATTGATTATTCTGCTGAAAAATCGACTGGACTTTCTCAGGTGGAAAGGCGGAGATATTAATTCAAGAAAAAAAACGAGATTTTTGCATTAAAATTTTAATATTACATAATTTAATATTATTATTTTCTTCTTTTTAAAACAAATTATATTTAGAGCTTCCTTCTCCTACTCTTCAACCTCTAAAAAACTCTTTTCCTCTTTCCTCTTCCTTCCGCCTCTTTGTAAAAATGTATATATAACTTAGTTTCTTTTAGTCCCTCCTCCTCTGAGATTTTCTCAACATTCTCTTGCTATCCTTCTCCTTCTTTCCTCTCATACAAACATCCCATACATGCTCCTGCGCCTCTTTTACCCTTTCTAATACTCTGTATTTTTTCTTCTCATCCTTCTTTTAAAACATTCTTTTCCTATTTTTTCCTATCTCTCTTTAGCTATTTTTGTCCATCTACTTTTACATCATCCTCTCCCATGTATCTATTACCTACATTTCTTTATCTCCTTTCTCCAATTATTCATGGTCTATATTTTTTCCTTCTCCTATTCCTCGATCTCTAAAAAAACTATTTCCCTCTTTCCTCTTCCTTCCGCCTTTTTGTCAAACTTTATCCCTAACTTAGTTTCTCTTAGTCCCTACTCCTCTAAGATTTTCTCAACATTCTCTTGCTATCCTTCTCCTTCTTTCCTCTCATACAACCATCCCATGCATGCTCTGCGCCTCCTTTACCCTTTCACATACTCTGTATTTTTTCTTCTCATCCTTCTTTTAAAACATTCTTTTCCTATTTTTTCCTATCTCTCTTTAGCTATTT
>JAUELO010000005.1:423283-433297 GCA_032357855.1 Amphibolips quercusostensackenii | reverse complement strand
TATTTATAACAATATTTTCTTTAAATAATGCTAGAAAGTTGCAAGTTTTTTGTCTAAAATTTTCTACGTTTTGCCCACCTTTTAATTACAGTGAGGTAATAATTAATTCAAGTTAAACAATGTAATTATTTAAAAAAATTTAATATTGATTATAATATTCTCTTTAAATAGTGCTAGAAAGTTGCTGTTTTTTTCTCAAATATTCATTTTTTTGTCCACTTACTCAGAGTTAGGTAATAATGAATCAAATTTAACAAATGTAATTGTTTAAATAATTATTATTTATGATAATATTCTCTTTAAATAATGTTAAAAAGTTGCGTTTTTGTTTAAATTTTCAACTTTTTGTCCACTTTTCACTAAGAGCGAGGTAATAATGAATGCAATTCAACAAACATAATTGTTTAAACAAATCATATATAAACAATCTTCTCGTGTGGTAATGCTGGATAGTTGCGGTTTTTTTTTTGAATTTTTTAACTTTTTTCCACTTTTTATTGAGTCAGATAATAATTAATGCAAATTAAAAAAAATAATTTTTTAAACAATTTATTATTGTTTATAATTATATTATTTTAGCGTAATGCTAGAAAGTTACGATTTTTAAACATTTTCAGCTTTTCTGTGAGTTTTTAGTTAGGAGCAAATAATAAATATTAATATTAATTTAAACAAAAAAGGCTCTCAGTAACTACTTCAAGGAAAATTTACGTTCAATACAATCCATATGGAGAATTTAAAGAATATTTCAAATATCTGTTCTATTTCAGAAAAATATGCATATTCATTAAAAGAACGAGATTGTTTAAAAAATGATTTTCTCCAGGGTGCGCAAGAAATTTGGTTTAAAAAAGCCTGAATTTCAAGAAATTAAACAGTTTAACTAATCTTTTTTTAATAAATATTATTTAGCAATTAAAAATAAATAATTGAATATTTTTGTGAAAGAACAAAGTTTTTTAATCTTTAAATTGCAACAAAATATATTGTTAGAATTTAAAGTAACAATATTTCAAAAAAAGATATTTCTGGTTGAAAAATATTGTTTGAAAATGTGCATAGTATTTTTTTTTAAATTACGAAAAACGTTCTCATAAATCGAATTTTTAATTTATAAAAAACAATCTTAGAAATAAGTTAGTGATGAATTAAATCCTGCAAATTTTGGGTGAAAAGTATTATTAGTTTCGGAGAAAATGTAGGGAGAGATTTTTTTCTTTTGAAGTGTATAATTTATTTTTGTCTACAATTGTTATTTTGAATTTAAACTGCAATTTAAAATTTGTTTTTATTGTGTTTGAAAAAAATAAGTAATATTTATCCCCAATTTTTCAGAATTTTTTTCAAGAAGATTACAAATGTAGATGACTACAGAAAATTTACTAAAAAATACAATTCTTTGATGAAATCAGGATACTTAACCTACTTTATAAATGCTTGTAAATTTTTACAAAAACTTTGAATAATATACAATAAATTAAAATACATATCAAAAATATGAAAATTGTAGCTTTTTCTAAAAATTTGTAAAACTTTTTTCAGTTGATTTCTCTGAACGATTATATTTTTAGTTAAACATTTTATTATTTGATCGAAAATTTAAAAAAATTGTCAAAAATCATCCTCTTTGGTTGAAAATTCAACTGGTTTGGTGCAAAATAAAGTTTGTGGATAAAAATGCAACTGTTGGTTGAAAATGAATCTTCTTTAGCTGAGGATTCAATTATTTTGTTGTAAATTCGTATTTTTTGGTTAAAATATCTATACTATGTATTGCATTATTTGTTGAAAATTAATTTTTTTTTGTTTTTTTTTGGAAAATTGAACAACTTGGTTCAAGATTGAACTAAAAATATAACTATTCCAGCTAAAGATTCGATTCAGCTTTTCGGTTTAAAATTGAACTATTTTATTGAAAATTCGTTTTTGTTTTGTTTAAAAATATTTTTTTAAATGAAAATGTAACTTATTAGTTTTTTATTAAAAATTGGTATTTTTTTAGTTAAAAATTGGTCTTTTGGGTCAGATAACTAATTTTCTTGGTTTTAAAATGAAATTTTCAGTTGAATATTTATACTTTCGGGTTGAAAATTCAACTTTTTTATAGAAAATTGATCTTTTTGGTTGAAAAATTCATAATTTTAGTTGAAAATTATTTTTTTTTGATAAAAATTCGACTTTCTTGTAGAAAATTAATCTTTATTGAAAATTCATCTACCAGTTAAAAATTGAACTATTTGGTTAAAAGTTCAGCTATTTTGTTAAAAATTTGTTTCATTTTTTGTTAAATTTTTTAAAATAAAAATTTAACTTTTACGTTTTTGGTTGAAAATTGATCCTTTTTAATTAAAAATGTAACTATTTGTTTAAAAATTCGTGTATTTGGTTGGAAATTCGTATTTTTTGGTTGAAATATCAACTATTACATTTTTTCAGAATTTATCTTTGTAGGTTGAAAATTAAACTATTTGTTTTAGAACTTAACTATTTTGTTAATAATGTAATTATTTTGTTAAAAATTCAACTCTGACTGAAAATTCAACTATTTTGTTAAAAGTTCTTTTTTTTGTTGGTTGAGATATCAAGTTTTACATTTTTTGTTGAGAATTCATTTTTTTTTTTTTGAAAATTCAATTTTTGATGGTTTGAAAGTTCAAGTGGCAGCTAAAAAATTCGACTTTTCGTCATGAAAGCTTGATTTTTTGTGATTAAAAATTCAAACACTTTGTTCAAAATTCATCTTTGTTGGATTAGAATTCAACTATTTGGTTATAAGTTCAACAATTTAGTTGAAAATTTGTTTTATTTTTTGTGGAAAATTATTTTTTTTTCACTGAAAATTTCCATTTTCGGTTGAAAATTAATCTTCTTCAGGTAAAAATTTAACTATTTGTTTGAAAATTAACTTTCTTTGTTGAAAATTAATCATCTTGTCTGAAAGTTCGTTTTTTTGTTGTTTTAAAATTAATCTTTTTTGGATGAAATATCAACTCTTACATATTTGTTAAGAATTCGTCTTTGTAGGTTGAATAAATTAAACTATTTGTTTAACAAAATAATTATTTTGTTAAAAATTGAATTATTTTTTCGAAAATTTAGCTGTTTGAGAACTTCGCTATTTTGTTAAAAATTCTTTCGTTTTTTTTGGTTATCATATCAAGTATTGTATTTTCCGAATAGACTTCACCTTTTTGTTGAAAATTCAACTGTTTTTGTTTGAATTTTAATTTTTCGTGATTAAGAATTTTACCATTTTGTTGACAATTCAACTATTTGGTTTAAAGTTCCATTATTTTGTTGAAAATTTATCACGTTTGCTTTAAATTTCAACTTTTTAGTTAAAAATGTAAGTTTATTGGTAAAAAGTAATCTTTTTGTGGTTAAAAATGCAACTGTTCTTGTTTGAAGTTTAATAATTTAATTTAATTTAATAATTTAAAATTTAATAATCTTACTGGTTTGGAACTCTGACTATTTTTTTGATAATTCAGCTTTATAAGTTGTAAATTCATCAGTTTTTTTCTGTTAGAAAGTTCCTTTATTTTCTTAAAATTAAGTCCTTTTGGATTAAGAATTAATTTTTTTGGTGGAAAAAGTAATCTTTTTTGGTTTAAAATTTAAGTCTTTTAAAAAATTTAATTATTTGGTGAAAAATGCAACTGTGATATGCTCCTTACTTATGGGTGGAATTCATTGATAGCAGTAAAGAGGATAATCGTCGGGGATAAAGGATGTCTATACCATAAGGTGGCAAGCGATAGCGTGTGGAGAAGTGGTCTGGAAAGCACCAGAGGAGAGAGTGAGAAGAGAGATGTCGAGGGAGGTGGAAGTGATGTATCTATCTTATAAGATAGAAAGAGATAGTTGTAGAAGAGGGATCTGGAGGAAAAGATAGCGGTATTCCAGCTGTATCAACGGAACGGGCGGGCTGATATCCCAGCTGGCTCGTAACAGCTCAAGTGATCTTTATTATTTTCATACTATCTTTGCTTCTTACAGTTGTGCGTGTCAGAGAGAGAGAATTTCATTCGTATCGGTTGGGCGGCGAAGTCCTATGGCTGGCTTCCAGCTGTAGGTACCTAGTTCTGGATTCCAGCTCTAGGGTTTTTGTAAGGGTACTGGTTACCAGACCCCGAACAACTGACGTTCTGGGCCAGTGCGCGCCCTTTTAACGGGGAGGCTGCGTGAGCGTTGCTTTGGAGTCGCGTGGAGAGGGTAGAAAAACGGTGGAGGGAGATAGATGCGCGCGTCGAGCTACACTGGCGCTTTACTCGCGGCTGTCGCCTTCACTCAGGCTGGGCCGACTCCCATGTAGGGCTCTGACCACTTATACTTTTGTAGTTATCCACCTCCTGTTAGATGGCTCTACTGTAGAGTCAGAAGTGGGGGTAAAATTTTGTTCAAATATTATAATTTTGAATTAATTCGTTTGTTTTCTGTAGTTTTAATTTACACAACATATTAAAATAATATACACACAACACATTTAAATAACATACACACATACGTGCACCAACACATAACTACATTCTAGTTTCCGAATTCCTTGTAGATAGCGCTACTGTCAATATAAGTGGTCAAAGCCGTGCATGGAAGTCGACCCAGCCTGCCTCCACTCGCCTTGTTTTACAGAAAATTCCTCTTTTTGGGGTAAAAAAATAATTTTTTATGATGTAAAAGTAATTTTTTTTTTGGTTGTAAATAAATAATTTTGAAATTTTTTATTTGTGATATAAGATCAAAATGCTGGTCTTTAAGTATTAATGGTTTGGGAAAATAAAAAAGTGGACAGGAAAAAATCAGGGGATTTTGAAAATTTATTATTTTTTAAAAGTTTTTTTTCTATTTTGATTCTTTTGAGACACTTGACGAATATTTTATTTTTATTGTTTCTTGTCTAACCTTTCGAATTTAATTTTATATCCCAATTTTTTAGCAATACGAGCGGATGAACTTGGCAGATGCACTCGTTCCAAAACAATTTTCTGATGGAGAGCGAATTATCAAACAAGGCGATTCGGCCGATGGAATGTACTTCGTCGAAGATGGGATTGTCAGGATCACAATTTTGGGAGACAACGGTCGTGAAGTAGAGGTATTTTTACACTTTTTTTTTTTTTAATCATACGATTTCGTATAATGCAAGTCGACATATTTCTTTACTGTATAAAATGCAAAAATGATTTAAATGATATAAATTTTTTATAATTATATAATTTAATAATTTTTAATACAAAATAAACATTTCGAATAACTATTTTTTTCAAGTTTCCAAACACTTTATTCCGAGCTGAAATTAGATTCTTTGATCTTAGAACACGGATATAAGTATTATCAGTTTGTTTTTAAAGTTATATTAATATAATTTTTCTAAGTTTCTTTAAAAAAATCAAAAAGTTTTTGAAGATTTAAGATATGTCGAAAGAGACTAGAAAATTCTTATGTTTCAAGAGATTTTTAAAAATATTAGGAAATTTTATTAAATTCTTTAAAATGTTTTGAAGACCTTTTCAATTTGCTCTTACAATTTATTTATTTAAATAAACCATTTGGAATTTTTCCAGAAATTTTAATAAAATTTTTGATTCTTTTGAAACCTTTCGGAATTCTTAAAAAGCTTCTTTTTTCGATGTCTTTAAGAATCTTCATTTATAGTAAAAAAATTTTAATCTTTATAAATTAAAATTATTTTTTTATATTGAACTTCTAAATGTCTCTTAAACTTGACCGATTTTTGTCTAGAATTTTGTTATCTTGCAAAATTGAAGAATTTACCTTTATAATCATTTGCATTCTTCGAAATTTTATAAAATTCTTTGAAATCATTTAAAAATTTCTTCAATTTTTTATTAAAATTAATTTTTCAAAATAAATCATTTGAAATTTCCCCATGAATTTTTAGAAAAATTTTGTATTGTCTTGAAAGCTTTTAACATTTTTAAAAAGACTTTTTTAATCTCAAAAAACCTATATTTTATATTTAAAAATGTTTGATTTTCAAATTTTAAATGATTTCTTATTCTTTTTCAAACTTCTGAATCTTGGAAATATATTTTATAATGATTCGGATTCTAAATATCAATTTTTAATTTTACAAAATTGAACAATTTTGCTTTAAAATATTCGAAACTCTTTTTCTAAAATTCAGGAAATCATTTTTAAAAAATAATCTTTTTGGTTGAAAATTCATTTTTTTGGTCGAACTTGAGGTTTTTTTTTATAGAAATTCAATCTTCTTTGCTAAAAATTGATCTGCCTGGTTGAATTTTATTTTGAGCTTGGTTGAAAATTTATTTTTCTAATTGATAATTTAACTATTCTATTTTTGGTTGAAAATTTATATTTTTTAGTTAAAAATTCATTTTTTTTGTTGACAATTCATATTTTTTTATAGAAAATTTATCAAAGAAAAATTTAGTCACTACAACTTTTTAAGAAAAGGATCTCTAGAATTTTCAACAAAAAAGATAAATCTTCAAACGAAAAAATGAATTTTTTGCAAAGTTGTTCCACTTTCAACTACGTATTTGAATTTTTGATCAAGAAATTTTTTTTAGTAAAGAAAGACAAACATTCAACTAAATATTTGAATTTCCAAGTAGAAAATATAAATTTTTAATTAAAAACGTCAATCTTCAACCAAAAATGTAATAGTCCAATCTCTAGTTAAAGGAGTAAATTGTTAACAACAAAATATGAATTTTTAACCTACTAGATGAATTTTAAACTAAAATAATGAATCTTCAAGAAAAAAAAATTTTTTTAAAGTACGGTTTTAATTTGTAATAAAGAAAGATTTTTTAGCAAAGGTTAAAAAATAATTTTACCGAATTTAAAAATTTTTAAGCCAAGAAGACGAATTTTCTACCAAAGAAGAGGAATTTAAAAAGAAAATCCTTAAACTTTTAAATTGAAAAGATCAATTTTCAATCAAAGAAGGTAATTTTTAACAAAAAAAAAAATAATAATAATAATTTTTTAAGCAAATAGATGAATTTTCAACTAAAATCATGAATCTTCGAGCAAAATTTTTTTTTAATGTTAGTTCAATTTTCAATCACGTATTTGAATTTTTTATCAAGAAACATTTTCGTTAAAAAAAGAAAAAAAATGTAACCAAATTTTTGGATTTTTTTTAAAGTCAGGGAATTTTTTCGAGAGCGTGCTTAATTTTTTAAATTAAATTTAAATATTTAATTGAATAATAATGATTCTTTATTTGTTAAAGTAATTTTGTATAACTGTATTTAAGTATATTTTGTTTAAATTTATTTTTTTTATTTTTTTTTTCTGAAAATGTAACTAACTATTCCAATTGAATATTCCATTATTTTAATTTCAAATTCATCTCTTTGGTTGAAGATTAATTTTTTTTAGTTGAAAATTTAACTATTCAATGTTTCATTAAAAATTTATCTCATTTAGTTGAAAATTCATTTATTTAGTTCAAGGTTTCGATTTTTTCGTAGAAATCAATCTTTTCGGTTGATAATTCAAATATTCCAGTTAAAAGATTCATCGTTTTATTTAAAAATTGATCTTTTTTGCTTTAAAATTTAACTATTTTAGTTAAGCATTCATTATTTTAGTAGAAAATTCATCCCTTTTGTTAAAAATTAATTTTTTTCTTAACTTAAAATTTAACCATTCTATTTTTTGCTTAAAATTCAACTACTTGGTTAAAAATTTATCCTTTTAATTGGAAATTCGTGTATTTTGTTAAAAAATCGTATTTTTGGAATAAAATTAATCTTCTTGTTTGAAGAATCATCTTTTTTGTTAAAAATTCAAGTTTTCCAGTTAAGTATGTATAATTTTAGTTGAAAATTCATCCTTTTTGTTTAAAATTAAACTACTTGATTAAAAGTTAAACTCTTTTGTAAAAATTCATTGTTTTAATTGAAAATTCATATATTCCAGTTAAATATCGTCATTTTGAGTTGAAAATTTATCACTTTGGATTAAAATTAGATTTTCTTGTGTGACAAAATAATTTTTTTAGCTGAAAATTTAACTATTTAATGTTGGGGAACAAGTTATCTTCTTTAGTTGAAAGTTCATGTATTTTGGTGAAGATTTGATCTTTTTTGTCAGAAAAAAAATCTTCTTGTTTAAAAATTAAAATATTCCAGTTAAAAATTTATCATTTTAGTTGGAAATTTATCTTTTTGCTTTAAAATCCAACTTTTTTGGTTAATAATTCATCATTGTAGTTGAAAATTCATCTCTTTTGTTGAAAATTAATTTTTTAAATTGGAAATTTAACCATTCTATTTCTTATTGAAAATTGGACTATTTCGTTGAAAATTTATGCGTTTTGTTAAAAAATCGTCCCTTTTGGAATAAAATTAATCTTCTTGTTTGAAAAATCATTTTTTTTCGTTAAAAATTCCATTTTTCTAGTAAAATAAGCATAAATTTATTTGATAATTCATCTTCTTAGTTGAAAATAAAATAACTTGGTTGAAACCTAAACTATTTTTTTTAAAATTCATCTTTTTTGTTTGGGATTCATCTATTCCAGTTAAAGAATCATCTTTTTGGTTGAAAATTTAAGTTTTTCAGTTAAATAAGCATAAGTTTAATTCAAAATTCAACTGTTTCGTTGAATATTTGTCTTCAACTATTTGGATGAAAATTTGTTTCGAAAATTAATGTATTTTTTTTTAAATTGTCTTTTTTATAGTAAAATTAATCCTCTTGTTTGAAGAATGATCTTTTTTGTTAAAAATTAAGTTTACTAGGTAAATAAGCATAAATTTAGTTGAAAATTCATCTTTTTGATTGAAAGTAAAACAACTTTCTTGAAACTTTAATTCTTTTTTAAAAATTTATCTTTTTTGTTTGGAATTTATCTATTTCAGTTGAAGATCTTCGTTTTAAGATGAAAACTTATCAGTTTGGTTTAAAATGTGTTTTCTTTTGTGAAAAATTACTTTTTTTTTAACTGAAAATTTAACTATTTCATTTTTGGTTGAAAATTGATCTTTTCTGGTTGAAAATTCTACTATTTGGTTTACAAATTGATCTTTTTTAGTTCAAAATTTAATAATTTGGATAGAAGATAAAATATAAATTTGTTTGAATCATTATCCAAAGTCAGGAACTTAAGAGACAAACTTAACAAATGATTAGTTATGTTTTTTGTATTATTAAATATTTAATTAATCTATGGAACTAATATATCAAAGAATTTCTTGTAATATAATAATTTGCCAAAACTTTCCAAATTAAATTTAATTAAAATTGTTTTAAAAAATGAAAAATGTTTAAATTGTTTCATGATATGAAAAATTATACCTGGAAGAAACTTGAGATACCTGAAAAAAACCTGGAATTGTCAGGGAATTTTTTTCCAGGATTCAAGCAGACACTCTGAATCTAAAAAAAAACTTGAATTTTTTAAGTGAAAAGATAAATTTTTAATTAAAAACATAAATTTTCAAAATTCAAATTCTTAAAAATCAAAAACAGTCGAATTCGACCAGAAGACGAATTCACAACTTTTTTTGGCTTGAAAACTTAACAATTTGGTTTTAATTTTTTATCTTTCTTTCATGAAAAATATGTCTTGATAGAAAATTCAACTCTTTTGTAGAAAATTTGACTTTTTGTAAAAATGATTTCTTCTAGTAAACATTTGTTCTTTTTGGTTAAAAGTGCAAACATTTTTTTGGAAATTCGTGTTTTTTGGTTGAACTCAAGTATTTTTTTAAATTGAAAATACATATATATTTTTTAAATTATATATTAAGTGTTACATTTTTCATTGAAAATGCATCTTTTTTTGTTTGAAAGTTCAACAACTTTGGTAGTAATTCATTTTTTTGGTTGAAGATTCATCATTTTAGATAAAAATTCTTTTTTTTTTTGGTTGATTAAAAAGTTTAGAAAAAAATTGTAAAATATTATATTATATATAATAATAAATCAAGAATATAACGTATCTTTGTAAGAAAAAATCTCGTGACTACAACTTTTTAAGAAAAGGGTTTTTTTTCTCGTTTTAGGTAA
>JAUELO010000005.1:396080-409021 GCA_032357855.1 Amphibolips quercusostensackenii | reverse complement strand
ATACTTTTTTTCCAATTTTTTAAATGCATTTTATTAATTAAAATGTTCAAATATTAAATTTCCTTTATTTTTTTTAATTATGAACTTTGTTTAGAAAAATTATGAACCCAAACAAAAAACACTCTACCTGGCAATTTTTTTTTTGAACTTATGTAGCAGGCTTGTTATATAGAAAGGTGTGTAATAGGGCCAATTATCGAATAGTTTCGAAAAAGAATAAACAAAAATTGGAAAAATTATATCGAATTTTTTAAAAATAAATTCATGATGGCCTATTACACATCCTGCATCAGAGGTTCAAATCAGTTGCAGATGTTAACAAATAATAAAATTTTTTTTGTTAATTAACTGGAAAACCGGTAAATGAAAAACTACTTGAAAATAAAAATAATGCTATAATCATGGCTTACTACCATCATCCCCTGCGACTTGTCGATATCGATATAGCTTGTATAATAGTCGTTAGGAATATAAGACCCTGAAAAAAAAAAATATTGCTTAATATGAACCTTCATCCTCATATTCTAGAATTTTGCATCGCACTCTGTAAATCAGGAGAACTGATAGGGTAGTTTACCACATTTTAATAAATTAAATACAAAAAAAAAAATTAGAAAAAAAGTGTAGGTAGCGGGAATCGAACCCGCAACCTTCCGTTATATATATTGCGCTTTTAATCAAATTGATGAGTTTTTAACAAAATAGTTGAATTTTCAACAAAAATATTAATTTTATTTAATAAGATTAATTTTTTATTCAAAAAGACGAATTTTCAACCAAAAAGATGAATCTTTAAATGATAAAATGAAGTTTTAACAAAGTAGTTTCAACCAAAAAAAAAAAAAAATCGAAATCTGAACAAAAAAGAAAGTTAAATATTCAATCATGACTGATTATTTTTCAACCAAAGAGATGAATTTTCAAACCAAATCTTTTATAAAAAGTGCATCTTCTGTGCTTGAAATTCCAACAATTTGGTTGTATTTTTTATATTTTTTGGTTTAAAAATCGTTTTTGTTAAAAAATTCAACTATTCTGATCGAATATTTAATAATATTTATTAATATTGGATTAAAAAATTAATTATTTTGGAAAAAAAATTAATTCGTTTTGGTGAAAATTCAACTTTTTCTGTAGAAAATTAATCTTTTCTGTAGAAAATTCATCTTTTCGGCTTTAAAATTTAACTATTTGGTTGAAATTTTTTTCTGTGTTGGTTCAAAAGTCGTTTTCAGTTAAAAATTTGTATTTTTTTGTTGAATCCATCTGCTGTTTATTTTTTTTTAAATGGTTTAATTAAATTGCTTTTTATTGAAAATAAAACTCTTTGATTAAAACAGTTTAGTTTTCAACTAAAAATGATTACTTTTTAAAAAGATACTTGAATTTTCAAACAAAAACGATTTTTTAAACCAAAGAATAAAAAAATCACAACCAAATTGTTGTTGACTTTTTGATTTATTAATCGATTTGGTTGTAATTTTTTTTATTTTTTGGTTAAAAAATTCGATTGTTTTGGTGAAAATTCAACTTTTTTTTTTGTAAAAAATTCATCTTTTCGGCTCTAAAATTCAACAATTTGGTTGACATTTTTTTCTGTGTTGGTTCAAAAATCGGTTTTGGTTGAAGATCATATTTTTGGTTGAATCAATCGGCTTTTTATTTAAAATAAAAAAATTGGTTGAATTAAATTACTTTTTATTCAAAATAAAAATCTTTTGCGGTTCAATTAAACTGCTTTTTATTTATTTGTCAAACTTTCTTTGGTCAAAAATTGTATTACTAATTGAAAATTGTATCATTTTGTACAAAATTCAACAATATTTTGTTAAAAAGTCATCCTTTTTGGTCGAAAATTTAACTGCTTTGTTGAAAAATCATCTTTTTAGATTGAAAATTGAATCATTTCAGTAGAAAATTCATCTTTTCGGCTTAAAAATTTAACAATGAAGTTGAAAAAATTTTCTTTGCTCAAATTAAATATATTGTTTTGCTCTCTGGTTCAAAATTTAACTATTTCATTGAAAATACATGTATTTTATTGCAAAAAATGTATTTTTTTTTGTAAAAAATCCAACTTTTTGAATAAAAAATTCAACTATGTAAATGAAACTTCGACTTTTTTGTTTGAAAAATTCAACAATTTGGTTAGAGTGTTCTTTCTGTTTTGACTCAAAAAACGTTTTTGGTTGAAAATTCAAATACTTAGTTGAAAATTCGTCTTTTGGTAAAAATTTCATCTTCTTTGACTAAAAATGTAATAGTTTGGTGGAAGGTTCGTCATTTTAGTTGAAAATTTATTTCCGTGATTAAAAATTTAACTGGTTCATTGAAAATTTTTTTTTTTTTCAGCTAAAAATTTAACTATTCAATTTTTGGTGGAATTTTGTTGAAAAATAAACAAATAAACAAAACAAAACCCGTGATTAAAAGACCTAATTTTCACTTTTCTTATATTTTTGTTTCATGAATAAACTATAAAGTTTAGTATTAATCTCTTTAAAAAAAGGAATTTTTTATTGATCTAGTTTTAATTTTCGGCTGGTAAACTCCCATATATCGTTCTCAATTATCGAAGACTCTGATCGAAACACGTCCAAAAATCTCGTCCCAGTCATAAAGAATTTTTACATTTTTAATCTTTCCTTGAAAAAATAATTTAATCTTCAAGAACCAAAGTCGCCATATCAATAAATAACACTGCCGTTTTGCGGTCCAGTTCCGAGTATTGGAAACAAAATTTTAAACCTAATTTTTTTTACTTATGGAAAAGACATTGGACGTGGATCGATTTGGACTTGAACTCATAACGAATTTATTTTTCGAGCACAATATTTACAATGTCCACTTCCTTCGAGCTTTCAAGTGGATATTTAAAAAAGAATATATAGCGACTTGACGATCTTACGGACCATTATAAGACCTGCGTAAAATAAAAATAAAAATCTACAATAAGAAACGAAATGTATTTCGAAGTGGAAGTATTGTAAGATAAGTACTTAATACTCCTTCATTAAGTGGAGAAAATTCTGTTATGGACTAATATATACTAAGTAAGAAATGGGGAGTATGAAAAAGTAACAAAAAATTAGTGACTCGTTTACAGCTGGTCTGATCGGGTATCACCATATCATTTGTTGAGAAGAGTACACTTTAGGATTTATGTTTATAATGTCGAAAAATCAATTTGAAGAAGTATTTAATGATTCATTGTGCAGAATCCGAGTAGTAAAGCTGCACAGGAGTTATTCCACTTACCGACCGATGGCAAAAAGCCGACAAAAATAACCGACCTCCCTGTTTTACCGACCGATGGTAATACCTACGGTCGGTAACTTATCATTGACCATGACTTCGCTCGGCCGGTAAGTGGAGTGACTCCTGAATAGCTATACTACTAATCAGAGTCGCGGTATGTGTGAAGTGAGAAAATTCTGTCGCTACTCGAATAGGTCTTGATTTTTGGTCGCTTTTTCGAATTTTCGATTAAATATTCGATATATTGAAAAAGACCTCTTATCTCTTATCTGATTTCGGTAGAAAATCCATTCGTTGATGTAGTTTATCGATGTGGCTTTGTGACTCTACGCGTACCTTTTTCCACTTGCAGCAAACCTGTAATCTTATTCGAGAAGCGAAATTTATGATTAAGTATATTATATACAATAGATAGTGTAATAAAAATTAATATAAATGAATAAATGAATGGACCCTACGAGAAAGGAGAGTTCTCACATTTTAGAATTAATAAATTAATAGTATAAAGACCTCAGTTCCCACCCCTATCATCCCTATAATAAAAAAAGTCTAGAATTTTCAGAAAAAGTTGTTCTGTATGGTTCGAAAATTCATCTCTTTTAGATAAAGAAATTTTTTTCTATAATCAAACGGATTATTTAAAATTTGAACTGTTCTGTTAACAATTTTTTTTCTTATTTTGGTTTCAATTTTGGTTGGAAATTTATTTTTTAACTGAAAATTTAACTATTCCATTTTTTGGTGAAAATTGATCTTTTTTAGTTGAAAATTCAAATATGTGGCTAAAAATTTTTTTTATGTGAAAATTCAACTATTTGGTCGAACTTTGAACTCTTGTTGAAAATTATTTTTTTTATTTATCAGTGTAGTTAAAAATTCATCCTTTTAGTGGAAAATTCAACTATTTTGTTAAAAATTACTTTTCTTTTGGTTGAAAATTTATTTTTTTAAACTCAAAATGTAGCATTTTTGTCCAAAGTTTCGCGAACATTTAAATTGAAAATGAAAATTCAACTATTTGGTTGAAATTTCTTTTTTTTGTAGTTAAAAATGAACATTTTTGTCTGAAAATTGAACTATTTCATTTTTGCTTGAAAACTGTTTTTTTTCTAGTCAAAGAATCAAGTATTTTGTTGAAAATTTAACTGTTTTGTTTAAAAAAAAATTTAATTAAAACATCAACCGTTTTGTTAAATAATCTTTTCAACTATTTTGTTCAAGTTATCTTTATTAATCGAAAATTCAACAGTTTTGTGAAAAATTCGTCATTTTGAATTGAAAATTAATCTTTTATGGTAGAAAATTAATCTTTTATAGTACAAAATTCATTTTTGATGAAAATTAACTTTTTTGTTCATAGTTAACGGTCTTCGATATTTCATTATTTTATCTAAAATTCAACAATTTTATGAACAGGTTATCCTTTTTGTCTGAAAATTTAACTTTCTTGTTAAGAAATCGTTTTTTGGATTGACAATTAAACTATTTTGCTAGAAAATTCAATTTTTTGTTTAAAATTCAACTTTTTGTAGAATATATCTTTTTTGTGGCTTGAATATTCAACAATTTTCGGGTTAATGAATTTTTCGGGTTAATGCTTTTTATTTTTTAAAAATCTTGTTTGGTCAACAATTTTATTTTTTGGTTGGAAATTGTATTATTTTGTATAAAAATTAAACAGCTTTATTGAAAAGTTATCCTTTTTGGTTAAAAATTTAACTGTTTTATTAAAAAATCTTATTTTTGAATTGAAGATTTAACTATTTTGTCAAATTTTTAGTTGAAAATTCAACTATTTTGTTTAAAATATCTTTGTTAATTGAAAATTCAAGAGTTTTGTTAAAAATTCGTCATTTTGAATTGAAAATTAATCTTTTCTGGTATAAAATTAATCTTTTATGCTGGAAAATTAATTTTTTATGGTAGAAAATTAATCTTTTATGGTAGCAAATTAATCCTTTATGGTAGAAAATTAATCTTTTATGGTAGAAAATTAATCTTTATGTTAGAAAATTAATCTTATATGGTAGCAAATCAATCCTTTGTGGTAGAAAATTAATCTTTTATGGTAGAAAATTAATCTTTTATGTTTGAAAATTAATCTTTTATGGTAGAAAATTAATTTTTTATGGTAGAAAATTAATCTTTTATGGTAGAAAATTAATCTTTTATGGTAGAAAATCAATCTTTTATGGTAGAAAATTAATCTTTTATTGTAGAAAATTAATCTTTTAGAGTAGAAAATTAATCTTTTATAGTACAAAATACATTGTCGATAAAAATTAATCTTTCATGATCGAAAATTAACTTTTTTGTTCATAGTTAACGGTCTTCGATATTTCATTATCTTAATAAAAATTTAACAATTTTTTTGAAAGGTTATCCTTTTTGTCTGAAAATTTAACTTTCTTGTTAAAAAATCGTCTTTTTGGATTAAAAATTCAACTATTTTGCTAGAAAATTAAATTTTTTATTAAATTCAACTTTTTTGTAGAATATATCTTTTTTGCGGCTTGAATATTCAACAATTTTTGGGTTAATGAAATTGCTTTTTATTTAAAATGAAAATATTTTTTGGTTGAATTAAACTGCTTTTTTTTTTTTTTCAATCTTGTTTGGTCAACAATTTTATTATTTGGTTGAAAATTGTATTATTTTGTATAAAAATTAAACAAATTTATTGAAAAGTTATCCTTTTTGGTTAAAAATATAACTGTTTTATTAAAAAATCTTATTTTTTAATTGAAAATTCAACTATTTTGCCAAATTTTTATTTGAAAAGTCAACTATTTTGTTTTAAATATCTTTGTTAATCGAAAATTCAAGAGTTTGGTTAAAAATTCGTCATTTTCAATCGAAAATTCATCTTTTATGGTATAAAATTTATCATTCATGGTTGAAAATGAACTTTTTTGTTAAAAAATCAACAGTTTAATTAAAAAGTCACCCTTTTTGTTTTCAAATTTAACTGTATTATTAAAAAAAATTTGTCCTTGATTGAAAATTAAACGATTTTGCCAAAAATTCAAATGTTTTGTTTAAAATCCAACTTTTTTTGCAGAAAATTCTTTTTTTTTCTTGAATATTCAACAATTTTCGATTTTTCTGTTGAATTAAATTATTTTTTATTTAAAAGAAAAATATTTTTTGGTTGAATGAAATTGCTTTTAATTTTTAAAAAATCTTTTTTGGTCAAAAATTTAATTATTGGGCTGAAAATTTAACTGTTCTATTAAAAAATCGTCTTCTTGGATTGAAAAATTAACTATTTTGCTAAAAAATTCAATTGTTTTGTTTAAAATTCAACTTTTTTTGTAAAAAACTCTTTTTTACGGCTTGAAAATTCAACAATTTTCGGTTTTTCGGTTGAATTAGGCTGCTTTATTTTTTTAAATCTTTTTTGGTCAAAAATTTTATTAATTTCTTGAAAATTGTATCATTTTGTACAAAATTAACAATTTTGTTAAAAAGTCATTCTTTTTTCGGAAATTCAATTATTTTATTAAAAAATTAATTAAAAGTTCTAGTAAAACATTTTAATTAAAAAGTCACCTTTTTTGGTTGAATTAAACTGCTTTTTATCTATGTTTTAAATCTTTTTTGGTCGAAAATTTGACTAATTGGTTGAAAATTGTATTATTTTGTACGAAATTGATCAGTCATCCTTTTTGGTTAAAAATTTAACTGTTTTTTAAAAAAATCGTCTTTTTGTATTAAAAATTCAACTTTTTTACTACAAAATTTAATTTTCGTTTTTTTGGTTAAATGAGACTTCTTTTTATTTAAAATAATTAATAATTTCAAAAATTTTGGTAGAAAACTGACCTTTTTTATTTGAAAATTCAACTATTTTATTTTTTAAAATAGGTTTAATTGTTTTCGTCAATTTTGTTAATTTTTAAAAGTCATACTTTTTTTTTGATAGAAACTTCTTTCTTGGTTGAAAATTTGTCTTTCATGGTTGAAAATGAACTTTTTTGTTAAAAATTGACTTTTTTTTGTTAAAAATTGAATTGTCTTCGAAAGCATTCTTTTTGGCTTAAAAATTAAACTATTTCACAAAAAGTCCAACTTTCTTGTTGAAATTTCTTTCATATTTGGTTCAAAATTAATTGTTTTAACCGAAACTTTATCTATTACATTTTTTATTAAAAATTGATTTTTTCTACTTAAAAATTTTAATATTTTGTTGAAAATTTATCTTTTTTATTTAACAGCTCGACTATTTGTTTAAACATTCAAGTATTTGGTTAAAAATAAGTTGTTTTTCTTTGGGTGAGAATTAATTTTTTAACTCAAAATTTAACGAATCCATTTTTGGTTGAAATCTTACCTTTTTTTGGTAAAAATTTATCCATTCAACAATTTTTAAAGTCTTTTTTAGATGGAATTTTTACTACATATTTTGTTAAAAATTCTTTTTTTTTTGTTGAAAATTTTTCTTTATTTAATTGAAAATTATTTGTTTCGTTAAAAATTTAACTTTTTAGTTAAAAATTAAATTTTTTTTAACAGTTATTTTATTTGATTTTTTAAAATGAAAATTTAACTACTCTATTTTTTGTGGAAAATTTATTTTATTTGGTTGAAAAATAATTTTTGACTAAAAATTTAGCTATTCTATTTTCAGTAAAAATTCATTTCCTTATTTGAAAGTTTTCGTTTTCATTTTGGTTGAAAATTAATTTTCCTAAACTTCTAATTATTTTTTTGTCAAAAATTAATTTTTCTAAAATTTAAAACATTTTATTTTTGGTTGAAAAATGATCTTCTTTAGTTGAAAATTTTTGTATTTTGTTGAAAATTTGTATTTTTTTAGTAAAAAATTTATATTTTTTAGTTGAAAGTTTCAAATATTTTGTTGGAAATTCAACTGTCTTCGAAAAAATTAGTTTTTGGCTTAAAAAATGAATTATTTGTTTGAATGAAAATTAATTTTTTTGAAACTATTACGTTTTGGGTTGAATTAAAAAAAAATATTTTCGTATTGTTGAAATACAATATTTTTAACTGAAAATTAAACCCTTTTGTTAAATAAGATCTGAAATTTAATTATTAATTTGCTTAAAAAAACCATTTTGCTATTATAACAAAATAGACGAATTTTCAACCATATAGTAGAATTTTCAAATAAAAAAAATTTACCTAAAGTAGGATAGTTCGACCAAAAATTGTACAGTTACGTTTTCAGTTAAAATAATGATTTTGTTACCCCTAACCAAATTAATGTTCTACAAAATAGTTCAATTTTTAACCAAAGAAATGAATTTTCCAAACAAAAAGGAAAATATTATGCCGAAAAAGATGAATTTTCAACAAAACGCATGAATTTTCAACCATATAGTTGAATTTTCAACTAAAAAAAGATACAATTTAACAAAAATAGAATGGTTAAATTTTCATTTAAAAAATAATTTTCAACCAAAAAATGCAAAGTTTAAACAAAATAGTTAAATTTTCATCAAAACAAATGAATTTTCAACAAAAAAGATGAATTTTCGTACAAGAAGAATAACTTTTTACCAAAAAGGACGATTTTTTAATTTTAAAAAAGTAATTTAAAAAAGGAAACAAATATTCAACCAAATAGTTAAATTGTCAGCCAAAAATAGTAAAGTTATATTTTGAGTTAAAAAAATTAATTTCTAACAAAAAAAAATCAGCTAAATAGTATAATGTTCCCTGAAAAAAAAATTTCAACTAAAAAAATTTTTAACTACCACAATTTTTCGACCAAAAATAGAATTCCCAAACAAGAATAATAATATTCTAATAAAAAAAAATTTCTAACCATATAGTTGAGTTTTCAACAAAAAATATAAATTTTTAATCAAAAATGGAATAGTTGAATTTTCGGTTAAAAAATTATTGTAAACCAAAAAATATAAAGTTTTGATGAAAACAACTTTTCACCAAAAATAGGAATTTTCAACTAAAAAGAATTAATTTTAAAATTACAGAGATGATCAAAATACAAGTTAAATTTAAAAAAATGGTACCGACATTTTCAGTTAAGAAAATTAATTTTTCAATGAAAGAAATTAATTTTGAGCTTCAAAAGATACAATTTCAACAAAAAATGGTAAATTTATATTTTTATATAAAAAAATGAACTTTCGTAACAAAAAAATTCAGCGAAATAGTTTAATGTTCCCTGAAAGAAACAAATTTTTAAAAAAATTCCCACTAAAAATAGAATTTTTAAATAATAATAATCTTACAAAAAGACGAACTTTTTAACCATATAGTTGAATTTGCAGTAAAAAATCTAAATTTTTAACCAAAGAATATTAATTAAACTGAAATTCAATAATTCTATTTAAGGTTAAAAACTTCTCTTTTTTTTTAGTTAAAATTCGACTGTTTGATTGAAAATTCATGTTTTTTTGTAGAAAATACGTCTTTTTGTGTAGAATTTTTTTTTTTTAAGACTGGCTAATTATTTTCTTTTCGTTGAATTTCAATTTTTTTAACTGAAAATTTAATGATTCTATCTAAGGTTGAAAACTTACCTTTTTTTGTTGTTGAAATTTCAACCCTATTTGGTTGAAAATTCTTCTTTCTGATAAGAAATTAATTTTGTTTAAAAAAAATTGGTTGTAGAAAATTAATTTTCTTGTTTAAAAAATTATCTTTTTGAAATAAGATTTATGTATTTATTTATGTATTTTGTAGAAAATCTATCTTTTTGGATAGAAAATTAATTTTGTTTGGAGAAAAAATTAGTTAATAATTTTTTTTTGTTGAATACTAATTTTTTAACAAAAAATGTATTGATTGCATTCAAGGTTTGAAAACGTATTTTTTTTTTATTAAAAAATTTAACAATTGATTGAAAATCAAATATTTTGTTGAAAATTATTTT
Organism: Amphibolips quercusostensackenii; assembly: GCA_032357855.1. NCBI lineage: Eukaryota > Metazoa > Arthropoda > Insecta > Hymenoptera > Cynipidae > Amphibolips > Amphibolips quercusostensackenii. The sequence continues at coordinate 398,898 of JAUELO010000005.1, read as the reverse complement.
TGGTAGAAAATTCATTTTTTTTTTAAGTTATTAAAAGTTTTTTCGGATATTAATTTTTTAAACTAAAAATTTAATGATTCCATTTAAGGTCAAAAACTTATCTTCTACCAAAAAGATGAAATTTTAACGAAGAAAACAAATGAAAAAAATGGAATAGTTTAATTTTTAGTTAGAAAAAAAATTTCTGCAAAAAAAAATTTAATCAAATAGTTGAATTTTCAATTAAAGAAGATAAGTTTTCAAGCAATGGAGAAACGAATTTTCAGAATGATACTGGTTTATACGAAAATCGGGGTTTGGATATAAAAATTAATTTTTAACCAAAAATTGATTATTTAAAATAAAATTTAAAAAAGTGGATTAACTGGGACAAAAAAAAATTAAATTTTTAACCAAAGGGATGCATTTTGAATTAAAATAACGAATCTTTAAAAAAATCAAAAAAAGGAGAATATTTTTTTACCAAAAAGGCGAATGTATAACTAAAAAAAAATAATTTTCAATGAAAAAAATGAATTTTAAATAAAATAATTGAATTTTCAACAAAAATGATTTAGTTACATTTTTCATTTAAAAAATTAATTTTCAAAATAGTTAAGTTTTGTCCACAGAAATTAATTTTTAAACAGATAGAATAATATTATACCGAAAAAGACGATTTTGCAACAAAACACATGAATTTTGTAACTAAAAAAAAAATTGTAGTAAAAAATGGAAGTTATATTTTCAGTTAAAAAAATATTTTTTTAACCAAAAAATACAAAGTTAAAAAAAATAGTTAAATTTTTAACGAAGAAAATTTTTTTTTGTATAAGAATAATTTTCTACCAAAAATACGAATTTTCAACTGAAAAGAATTCATTTCAAATAAAAAAAACTAATGCTCAACAAGATATTTGCATTTTCAGTTAAGAAATTTTTTTTAAAAAATACGAAGTATTAACAAAAGAATTAAATTTTCTACGAAAGAAATGAATTTTTAACTAAAAAAGATAAAATTTCAACCAAAAATGAAATAGAAAAATTTTCAGCTAAAAATATTAATTCTTAACTGAAAATCTCTGTTTTCTAATGCGAAAAAAAAGTTTTCTACAAAAAACCAATTTTCAACAAATCGTTTACTTTTCACAGAAATATATAAATTTTCGACCCAAAAATAACACAATTATAATTTTATTTAAAAAAATTATTTTACAAACAAAACAACAAAATTTTGAACTAAAAATCTGAATTTTCATATATGAAAAATAATTTTCTACATAAAAAATCGAATTGTCTACCAAATCGTTTACCAACTCATTTTTTTAAATATGGAAATTTTCAGTTAAAAAAATTATTAAAAAAAAAAATTCAACAAAAAAGTTTAATTTTTAGCCAAGCAGAATACTTTTTTTTACTAAAAAGACAAATTTTCCACAAAACAGTTAATTTTCATAAAAAAAACAATCTTCAACAAACTAGTTAAATTTCTAAACAAAAATAGTACAGTCAAACTTTCAGTACAAAAATTTTATTTTTAACTAAAAACCTGAATTTTTAAACAAGAATAATTTTCTTCGAAAAAGACAAATTTTTAACTAAGAAACTATAAATTAAACAAAAATTGGAATAGTTTAATTTTCTGGTCAAAAAATAATTTTCAACCAAAAAGAAAATTTTTAACGAGATAGTTTAATTTTCAATCAAAGAAGATAAATTTTCAAGCAATAGAAAAACGAATTTTCAGAATGATACAATTTTATACGAAAATCGGTTTTATAATATAAAAATCAAGAATTAAATCAAAATTGATTATTTAAGATAAAATTAAAAAAAAATGGATTAACTTAGAATTATGTGGATAAAAACCAATCTTGATTGCTTTCAATTACTTAATTTTTATTTGAATAATTTTAAGTAATACTAAATACCTACAAGAAATAATAAAAATAATGATGAAATCTCTTAACTGTACCTAATAGGAATTTGTTTATTTATGCTGGCAACAATAATCAAATGAAAACAAATAAAAAGTAGCTATTTTTGAAAAAAACTATTAATTATAAAATATGCACTTTACTATAATAAATAAATGAATAAATCAATTCCGAAAATAAAATCTTGGTAAAATCTGGATATCTGGATCCTCAAAGTGGAGCATAACCTCTTTTTGGAGCATATCGAACAAAATTCCACCTAGTTAAAAAAATATACCAGATTTCGAATTTTTGTAAGATCTATAACAAAATTTTAGAAAAATAACCTTTTTTTTAATAAAAGATTCTTAACAATGTTCTACTTTTCTTTAAGAAAACATTACTTTGTTTAATAGGAGTTCAAACTTCGCGGGTGTTTCTGTAAGTTTGCCCGCGCCGCCTAGTGAGGGGCAAGCTCAGTTATTTTCCGTTGTAAACGCATCTAGAGTCGACCGATGAAAATTCGATTCGTGGTTTAAAATTCCACGTTGACAGATTGACGATTGCTGTGTCGGTCTTCCACGTTGTACGCGTGGGGAAAGAGTTGTGAGAGTTTTCGGGTTGGTTGGCACTTACAACGGGACACAACGGGATGCCGAAGTTGACTCCGTTGAGTCTTTCACTTTCATAGAACCCGTGCCTTTTTCAAGTCAAGCGCTTTTCTCTTATATCAAAGACATTGTGAAAAACACTCCAGAAAATGAAGAATCTTATCATCTTTCTGCTACTCGCCTTTCCGGCCGTTATTTTCACCGTAAATGGAGGTAAGTTACTTATTAAAATTGAAAAAGTCGATCCACTTTGACTTGTCGACAATCGAGACAGCATGTTCACTTTATAATGACATTTCAATGAAAAAGAAT
>JAUELO010000005.1:211994-228004 GCA_032357855.1 Amphibolips quercusostensackenii | reverse complement strand
CCCATCATACGCGCGCGCCAACTTTTATGTTCATTTCCATCATTTACTCAATTTTTGAATAACTATTTATTTGTTAAAAGTTTTTGACCACTTAAATTCTTGGTAAAAGTAGGTTCTGAAAGAATCTATTTAATGAATTCGTGTAACGCAGAATTATTTAATTTACGGTTGCTATTATTAATACAGTAAAGGGCGAGATATTAATTTTTGAATATTTTAAGTGCATGACTTAACTTAGTTATCAATCCAAAAAAGTAGTAATTATACTTGAAAAAATATAAATTTAAGTAGAAAATAACAGCATATCAAAATACATTGCTCAATAATGAAAACATATTAACATATGATTTTGAAAATGATTTCAAATACTTATTTCACAATAATTATTGTAAATCAATGCATAAAAAAATATCGCTTTATCATTGAAACATCATCACCTCTAATTTTCAAAATAATTGAAAAAAAAACTCTAGCGTACGAAAGTACGTCGCTAAATAATTAAAACGAAATCTACATATAACATTAAAAATTAAATTGAAATACATACCTTTCTTGTTATGGTTATCTCACCGGCAGATGACGTACCACTTTTCCGTGTTTTAGGGAAGTCAATTAAAAAACTTGAAACTTTGATAAATTTAAGCTTAAAATCTTCTGTTTGAAATAAAATTAAGAAAATAATAAGATATTGACTATTTCTCGAATCATAATGCAGAATGTGGAAGCATACTTCGAATTTACACCTTTCGTCAATAACGCGCGGAAAACACCAGACGAAAGAATGCAGTGCACAACATTTTTCAATAATTATATGATTGTAAGAGAGATATGTCTAAAATATAAGTTAACTTTGATTATATAGATTATAGCTAATATCAAATTACACAATCTGAATGCAAATAAACAATTTATGTTATTAAATCAAAAAATTAGAATTCAATCTTTGTGCAGTTTAATATTGCGAAAAGAATGAATCAGTGATTAATTAAACAGTTTACAACATGAAAATCAATAAACAATTATTTTCATTGAAACCTTTAAATAATTTCTCCTTTATATTTTAATGAAAATTTAAATTATTTATGAAATTTTTAACTAATTTCAGAAAAAACTTAAATCATATTTACATATAACGTTGAAATCGGAATTTGTAGACTCATTTCATAACATGATAAGCAAACATTAACAAAAATTACATAAATGGAGTCAAGGTATTTTAAATATTTATAAACTTTTAATATACAAATTATACTGAATTACATCACATTAAAATAAATGATCAATCTGTGTAACTTAATAGGGAAAAATTAAAATTAAATCTGTATGCAATTTTATATTGTGAAAAAAATTAATAAGACAATATTTAATTAGTGGACAACATAAAAAGTATTACACAATTATTTTCATTGAAACATTCAAATCAATTTTTTCTTTATATTTTTTTTCATTGTATTTCTGAAATTTTAAATTATCAATAACGTTTTATACTAATTTCGAAAAAATCAAAATATAATATTTAAATATAATTTTAAAAATTGAATCCACATATTCATTTAGGCAATAATCTATCAATTTAAACATTGAAATAACTTTTACTTTGCCATTTTTTTTTAAATTTTTACTTTCATTTCTAAGAATACGATTTATTAGTAACTTTTTATACTAATTTTAAAAAGAATTAAGACATATTTAAATATAATTTTAAAATTTAAATTCAAACACCCATTTCACAACATCAGACACGTTAAAAAAATTATATATATGTAAAATAGGCGTATTTTAAATATGAATAAACCCTTATTATGCAAATTATATCCAATATTAGATTACAAAACCTTTAAGTAATTAATCAGTTTATGTTACTTAATTTCATAAAAACTAAATTTTAATTTTTCATGCAATATTGTAAAAAATTATTCAGCTAATAATTAATTTATTATTTTATAAAGAAGGAAGAATTTAACTATAAAGTCCATAAAAACATTCAAATAATTTTTACCTGATAATTTCTTTTATCTTTCATTCATGAAAATTTTATTTATTGATTACCTTTCAAACTAATTCCAGAAAATATAAGTTTGCATAGAATTAATTAATATTTACGTAATCAATTCACAACATAAAAGAATCAATCTATTATTTTCATTAAAACACTCGAATAATTTGTACTTAATTTTTTTTTAATGTTAACTGTTATTTATAAATATTACATTTGCTTATAAGACTTTTAAATGATTCCAGAAAATTTTAATTTATGAAAAAATTAATTAATAATAATATGATGATAATAAATATTAATAATAAAATAATGTTTGACATTATTTCTGTTGATAAATTCAAATAGTTTTCAATTTATATATTTAAAAAAATTTTCTATTGCATTTCTTAAATTTTGAGTAATTAATTAACCTTTTATACTTATTCCAGAAAAAATGAAACATATGTATATTTAATTTTGAAAATTGAATTTAGATAATCATTTCGCAACAGCACAAGCATTTAAAAAAATAATATAATTGTAATTAAGTATTCAATTATATAACCTTAAAGTGAATAGTAAATTTATGTTACTCAAAATATAACAATTGAAACTCAAAGTTTAGATAATAAAATATGATAAAAAAAATTTTTTAGTTAATAATTAAATAATCAGTTTAGAGCATAAAAAGAATTAAATAATTACCTCCATTAAAACATTCAAATAATTTTTACCTAATAGTTTTCTGAAAATTTGAATTATTGATCATCTTTTAAACTAATTCCATGTATAATGAAAACATATGTACATATAATTTTGAAAATTGAATTCACTTATTTTATTATCTTAGAAAAATTTGAAAAATTATGTGACTGGAATAGAAGTATTTTGCATATGAATTTAAATAATAAATAAACTTTTATCATACAAATGATAGCCAATACCCAATTACATGATCTTGAGTTAAATATCCGATTTACGTTCAGCATAGAAAGCAAAAAAAGTTATTTTCATCAGAATATTTAAATAACTTTTACATTCTATATTTTTCATTATTGGAAATTGCATTTCGATACATTTAATTTATAAATGACCTTTAAAAATAATTGCAGAAAAGATTGAAATACATGTACATATTAATTAATAATTTTACAACTAAAAAAGCAGTAAACAGTTACCATAATTAAAACAATCAAATAATTTTTACTTTATACTTTTCTGAAAGTTTGAATTAATAATAACCTTTTAAACTAATTTCATAAAAAAGTAAAATATGTGTAAATATAATTTTCAAAGCAGAATTCTGATACTTATTTCACATCACAAAAATTTAAAAAAAGTATATACTTGGAATAGAGGTATTTTTAAAATAGATCACGCAGTTAATAATTAATTTATCTCTTCACAACATGAAAGGTGGCGTCACGAACTCAGACAATTTTAAAATTCTGGAGTGTAGACTATGCACCAGTAATAGAAGTTAAAAAATTGTACTTGATTCATACTATACTAAATTTAATTTAGTATAGTATGAATATAGTAGTCGATTCCTACTATCCCACAATCTTACACAAGATGGAGTTTGCCTCTTTTCATATGAAGGATTTGTTCTTTTTCTTACGGGCCTTGCCCAGAACAAATGAACATTTAATTTAGTTCTTTTCTACCTCATTGTATTCTGCATCTATGCACGTCAATATTTTTCTATCTCTGACAATATAAATTCTCATCTATCTTTTTTAATCCCGTTTCCTTATCTCATACTACACTTCTTCAATCCACAACAATAATTTACTATCTCTGTGTCAATCTAAATTTTCGTCTATCTCTTTCAATCCTCTCTTTTCTATATTATCATATACTTTATCTATCTACGTCAATATTTTTTTTTCTCTCGGTTAATTCACCTTTTTTCTATTCTTTTTAATCTTCTCTTCTCTATTTCATCCTATCCTTTATATATTCACGTCAAACTAAAGTTTTTGCCGCTAGGTCAGGTCCAAATTAATTTTTCAATAAATTCCCTAACTGTTTGATGGATTCCCGAATTTTGATGGATAAAAAATGATAAGATTACTCAATCGCGGAAGGTAAAAAAAGAGATAGTTAATGATTCAAATTTATATTAAATGGATAAAATAAAGCAAATAAAAAAGTAAAGGTTGAGATTCGGGATAGGAAAAGATAGCGTTTTAGGGAATCAAAGTGAACCCAATTTTAATCTTTTTTAATCTTTTTACTTCCATCAGGGACAACCAATTATGCACGTTTCGTACTACTTTCCTAGTGTAATGACTAAATACTACAATTTCACAAATAATTACAATTTTTTGCATTGTTTCTAAATATATGTATATATGAAAATAAGTTTCCACCAGCGTTATTATAATCTTCACCTTTATATCTTTCAGTTTGTAAAAGGTGGCAATATATGAGTCAACGATCCTGGAATAATTTTAAATTCCTCGATTTCTTAACCAAAACTTGGGCACTAAAAGAAAATTCTTCCGGCGAATTATTGATAAGAAGTGTCGACTTTGATAAAATTATTAGACTATCTGGAAGATACTTAACAAGTATTAGTACAGATTTAGGAAAATTTGCGAAAGTTTGTCACTTGCTGCCCAAAATTCGCGAGCTGCAATTAATCGATTTGTGCCTTGATCAGAGTAAAGACTGTCCTGATAAATATATATATGAGCCTGCGGATTATCAGCGAAAAAAACAGGAAACGACTAGCCAATGTACATACGATAGTTGGCAAGTGATTATCTCTTGGTTAATATCTCACGGTGAAAAACTGACGAATTTCAAAATCAAAATTAGACACAGTCACTACAAAGAAGAGGATTTTGCAAGATTTTTAGTAGAAATGAAACAAATGAAATGTTTTCATTTATATAATTACTGTGAGTATCTAGACTGGAGTGGTAGTTATCTACGTAAATTACCATTTGAGACAATTCAGGAAATTTTTCTGATGAGCAATTATACTATGCTGCCTTTTGACAATAGCTTATTGCCTCTAGTGAGTCTCTTTTTTATTATAAAAAATATTATTTGTTTTATGCTTTTAGCTGCTCAGTGTAATTGAAATCTCTTTATTTCAGATTATTAAAGAATGCAAAAACCTCCAGGCAGTTGGCGTAGAAGGAGGTGATGGATATGTAGATGGAATATTAGAAATTTTACCCTCGCAGGCTTCATCTTTAAAAAATTTGAAATTACAATTTGAGAAAATTGACAACACATCTGTATTATTTTCAACTATGTCTACGTTAATACATCTTCAGAAATTAGATTTTAGCTGTTGCTTCAATCTGACCGATGCATTTCTTGAAGTAGTTGGCAAAACTTGCAAGAAACTGACATACTTGGACTTATATGGTGATTAAATTGCTAAAGTCAACAAAATTAATCAATAAATTTGAAAACTTTTTTATACTAATCTCTATTTTAATTTTTTTTAATTTTTTTACGAATTGATATTTTGCAGGCTGTCATCAAGTAAGGGATCGTGGAATTTCTAGCATATGTGATTTGGATAAACTGACTCATTTGAATATAGGTGGACTGCCCGAAATAGAAAACCCACCACTGGAAAAGTTAGAAAATTTGATATATTTACGTTCGTGTTTTGATAAAAATATTGAAGAGGAATGCATATGCTCTTTATTGAAAAAAGCACATCAACTCCGGGCACTTGATGTTCACTACTGTGGTTTTGTTACTAACAAAATTTTGAATGTTGCTGCTGAGATTGTTCGAAGGCGAAATTGCAATATCGGGCTTGATTTGTGTGTGACTGGAACTTTATTAAATATAGACGACCTTGTTGAAAAACCTTCTTTATTGAATTTCTTAGAAGATCCAGATTTTATGCCACTCAACAAATATGGTATCGAAGATATTTTTGTTGAAATAAAAGACCAAGAGGTATCCACGTATTAAATTCTTGTATATAAGTTAACTTGTGATTCAAATTGTAATAATTTTAAATATATAATAAAGAATGTGAATAACAATTTGGAATTTCTTGTTATTTTTACCGCTATGCCACTCAAGTAATACACAATATTAATGAAACATTGAGCGTCTAAAGTTCTAGATCATTGTTTTTAATTAAAAATATAAAATGAGGAGATATCTTTTCATCTCATATAATAGTATAGTTATGAATAAATTATTATAAAAAATGTAATACTCTAAAACTGAAACTTTTAAAATTTAATTCATGAAATACAAAATTTTTAGTTTGACAAGTATACCTATATATTATCCTATGTGAATATTATAAAACCATGAAATGCAAAATGTTTCTTGATTTATTTGTATTGAATTTTTTTGTTACAAAATTTTTGAATGCTGAAATTATCGATCTTGTGCAAAAAAATTTTAGTTGGGCTTACCCTGAAGACAACATAAAATTTAAAATTCAGTGTCATAGAAAACCAATGTAATACGAAATGTTGTGCTTGTTTTAAAGACAGCATATTATGCAATTCGCGTTGTCATAAGAATCCACCTTGTTGTAACAAAAATACATATATAAAACGAAAGATTTGTAGGAACTGATTTTTTTTTATTTGCCATGTTTGATTTTTTGAATTTCAAAAATCTTTTTAAGATATGCACCGTCATTTAAAAAAAAATATTAGCAAAAATATAATTAACGTTCAATTTTGTACTATACAGAATTTTCAATATAAAATCAACAATTTTATCACATATTTTGAAAGTTTGATTAATTATAGTTATCAAGTCTTCACCTCCAATAGCTTATCTTAAAGCTGGTTCATTATGCAATTCCCTTTGTCATAAGAGTTTTATTTAAGATTTCCTTACTGAAAAACTTTGTATTACATGAATGTACAAATTAAATTATGAAAAGCATAAAATTTCGTATAGAAACACTTTTTATTATTTTCGACTTGAAACATTTAATAGAAATTTAATGAAAAATTTTAATCCTTAAAATATATGTAGATATCTAACCTGATACAAAATCAAAACGTTTGTTTACGCAACAAGTATTGTCAAATGAAATATTCATGAATCAATTAAATTTTCACAAATAAAAGTTTAAAATATAAAAAAATCATTAAAAATAAAGCACGCATTATTTGAAGATTTTGATGAAAATTATAGTTTGATGATTCTTAGTCTGAAAATTATTGATCAATTATTAGCTTATTAATTTTTTTGCATTACAATAAATTTCATGAACATTAAATTTTTTTTTTCAAATTAAGTACATAAATTTCTTACGTACTTCAAGGTTATGTGATTGAATATTGGCAATAATTTGTATAATAAAAGTTTAATGCAAATAATTGTTAATTGATTTTCATGTTATGAACTGAGTAATTAAGTACTGACTGATTAATTTTTTAACAGCATAAAATTACATTAAGATTATGAAATTGAATATTGGACATTATTTGTATAATAATAGTTAATTTTTAATTCATAATGTCTCTATTACAATTATATAATTTTTTTAAATGCTTCTGATGTTGTGAAATGAGTATCTGGATTTAATTCTCAAAATTGTACGTACATATGTTTTAATTTTTTCAAAAATAAGTATAAAAGGTTATTATTGTTTGAAATTTTTAGAAATGAAAACTCAAGTTTCAATAAATTATAAAGTAAAAATTATTTCAACGTTTTAATGAAAATATTTGCTTTAGGTTTTTTACGTTGTAAACTGAATAACTGGTTAATGATTGATTGATGTTTTTTATAGTATTTAATTACATAAGGTTTGAGTTTCAATTTTGCTCTATTAAGTAACATAATTCGATTATTTATTTAAAGGTTACGTGATTGAATTTTGTCTATAAATTGTATATTTGAAGTTTATTCATATTTAAAATACACCTATTTCAGTTACATAATTCTTTAAATGTTTCTGACGTTGTGAAATGAGTATCTGAATTCAATTTTCGAAATTATATGTATATGTGTTTTAATTTTTCCTGGATTTTAACATATAAGATTATTAATAATTTAAATTAAAGAAAAATAATATAAAAATGATTTGAATGCTTCAATAAAGATACTTATTTAATGCCTTTTGTGTTCTGCACTGACTATTTCATTGTTAGCTGATAAATTGTTGTTACAATATTAAATAACATAAATATGTAATTGAATATAGGCTAGGATTTGTATAATAAAAGTTCAGTTTTATTGTGAAAAAGCTTCATAACAATTATATAGTTTTTTTTAATGTTTACGATGTCGTGAAATGATTACCTGAATCCTGAAATTCTTAGTAACAAAATTTAAAAATTTTTTAAATATTTAAATTGAAAATTATTTGAATTTTTTAAAGACAATAATGGTGAAAATTATTTTATCATTAGTATTTTTATCGCCATTATGATAATATTAATTCATTCTATTACATTTAAAATTTTATGGAATCATTTAAAAAGCTAATGAGTAATAAAATATTCATAAATAAATGTTTAAATGAAAATAATAAGTTGATGCTTTTTGTGTTGTGAACTGATGACTTTTTCACTTATTCTATTTAAACTTATATTTTCTGGAATTAGTTTAAAATGTTATTAATATATCAAATTTTAATGAATAAAAGTTCAATTAAAAAAAAAATAAAATATATATATATATATATAAGGTAAGCATTATTTTAATGTTCTTTTTAAAAATATTATAGCTTAATGCTTCTTATTTTGTGAAATGATTAATTAATTATTCGCTGATTAATTTTTGTCTCGATATTAAATTAAATAAAGATTAAAATTAGTTTTTGTGAAATAGAGTAACATAAATTGATTATTTACTTGAAGGTTGTATAATTGAATATAAAATATGATTTGTATAAAAAATTATATATAAATATGTTTTAGTTTTTTACCGCAATTAGCATAACAGGTACTAATAAATCAAAATTTTACATATAAAAGTAAAAATTTAAAAAACCGTAAAGTAGAAATTATTTAAATGTTTAAATGAAAATTATAGATTAATGCTTAAATGAGTATCTGAACTCAATCTTCAAAATTATACCTAAATATAATGTATTAATTTTTTCAAAAGTTAGTATAAAAGGTTATTAATAACTCAAATGTCTCTGAATTTAGATTGCAAAATTACATGTAAATATGATGTAATTTTTTTTTGAAATTAGTTAAAAATTTTATCAATAATAATTGAAATATCCATTAGAATATAATGAGTTAGAAATTATTTTAATGTTTAAATGAAAATAATTGTTTATTTATTTCTATGCTGTAAACTAATTAAATTAATACTGCTTAGTTTTTTACAAAATTCAACTGCATGAAGATTAAATTTTTCTGTTAATTAACATAAATTTTTTATTCACATTATTGTTTTACAACTACTAATGCTCTAATGATTTAGCGATATTTTTGATGCACTGATTTACAATAATGTCCCTAAAATAATGCCCTAAAATAATGTACACTAAAATGAGTATTTGAATTAATTTGTTGAATTAAATGTAAATATATTTTGATTATTTAAAAGTGTATTTTCATACGCTGTTATCTTTCTACTAAAATTTTCACTTTTTCTAATTAGTGTGAAAATTTATTAATAAATCATATTTCAAGAAAAAAAAGTTCGAACGAAAAAAATATAACGTAAATATTATTTAAACATTTCAATGCAAATAGATGTTTAATGATTTTTATATTGTAAACTGTGTATCAGATCGAAATACAATAACAAAATTATAGGTATTAATGTTTTAATAATTTGGCGATGTAGTATTTCAATGCAGTGATTCAGAAAAATGGCCATGAATGTACCCGCAAATGTCATTGTACAAAAATTAGGTTTTTTATGGAATTTTCACAATATTAATTAACATAACTCAAAGGTGCGAAAACAATATATTTTAATGATTTATCAATATATATTGATAGTTTGTTTATAAATATGGTAATGATGTGTCGTTTGTATTTAATGTATCATAAATAATTTTATGGATATATTTCATAAATTTTCTTAGATTTCCATTTCATAATTGCAGGATCAATTTTCAACGACATATAATTGGTATTCAAATTTATAATTATATTAATTATTCTTGATTTTTGTTTCCGGATTTCTTATGTTGGTTAATTTGTTTACTTAAAATATTGAAATGGTGTCTCGCCCTTTATTGGGAATCATAACAATCGTAAATGAAATAATTCTACGTTACATGGATTCACTGAATGCATTCTTTCAGAATCTAACTTCAGAAGGAATTAAATAATGAAAAACTTTCAAAAAATAAATAATTATTCGAAAATTGTGTAAATAATGAAAATCAATATTATAGTTGGTGCGCGCGTATAATAGTCTATACCCTGTTCCCGGAAAGAATAACCTACAGACGCGCATCTTTACGTATTTGGGCGGAGGTAATGTCAAAGAAGGAGTTGCCTGGGTGAAAGTGTCCAATATTGATGCAGGCACACGATTTTTTTATGAGGTTCTGGGAGCGTGCGGGTCAAATTTCTTTATAAAAGGATTCTATAACTGCGCAAAGTGGACGTAAGCTGGTCCGTCTGTGGGTTATTCTTTCTTGGAACATGCTATAGTATCTACACGGAGAGGGGAAGTTATTACTCCACGTCTCGCATCGAGCATGTCCGTCTGCGACGCACGCGTGCACCGCCTAGCGGCGGTGTGGCCTCTCGCGCATCACGCCCACGAAGATGCGCGCGAAAAATCCTCGCACTTTGCGAAACGTGAGCCTCTGCACGGTAGCAGCGGCTATATCAATAACGTTTGCGTCTCTTGCTCGCGTATACTCCTCTTCAAAATGCGTCTCACGTGTGTCTCGATGGAAGCCGCTCCTGTGTCCCAGGCGCAAAAGTCTTCTTATGCCGGATCTTATGAACGGCTTAGTACCGCGACAGTTATAAAGGAGGAGCAATGTCAGCACTGGTAAATGGTACTGAGCCGAGCGTTGACGTGGTACTGGTTCAGTACTGCTCCAGTACTCAGTCCAAGTGCTGTCTAGAAGCTGACTTGATAATTTGTTCGAGCATTAGCGCGGTACTGGTTTAGTACTGTCCCAGTATGGAGTCCAAGAGCTGTCTGGAAGCCGATTCAGGAGTTCTGCCGAGCGTTAGCATGGTACTGTTTTAGTACAGTCTCAGTATCAAGTCTAAGTGCTGGCTGGAAGCCGATTCAGGGATTTTTTCGAGCGTTGGTGCGATAATAATTACCTTTATCACCTTTGATAGTTATCTTTGATAACATAACCAGTACTGCTGTACCGGTACCAGTACTGGACAGTGATACAATTCACAGTTGAGAGCCATTTTGTACTGCCGAAGTGAAAATTTCAGTAGTCCGACGGAGTTCATCATCGATGAAGTAGTGGCCCAGTACTGCTCACCAGTACAGACAGCCGGTGGTTCGCCCAGTACTGGCAGAAGATTTGCTTCACGATCAGGACAGTACTATGTCAGTGGTTCGAAAATAGACGTAAAAAACATGTTTAAAAATGTTGCCAAGGTGTTTTAAATTTTCGAGATATTGACAATATAATTAAGGTAAAGGCAATTTTTTTAAATACTTTTTTTTTAAGAACAATATTTTAAGTTCCACCTTCATGAAAAATTGTGAACGAAAAAAAAAAAATTACATAAGATGTCATTTTTATCGTTGTAGAATAGTCTGAAACACATACGTAACAAAACATTACACAAAAACTAAAAAAAAATTGTTGTTAAAAAAATTGTCGCAGTACGCGTTGAAATTGCTAAGTTCCGTCGAAAAAAAATTTTAAATGCTTATTAAAAATGACATTTTATTTTATTATTAAAATATGTAAAATGATCTAAAACGCGAAAAAAAATATTGAACAAATAATAATTGTAGTCAATTAAAATTTATTTAAAGTTATTTTATTTATATTCCCGTTAACAGTTTATTTATTTTATATCTATATGATGTCGTATAATAATAAAAAAATTAATGAGAAAAATGAGTTAGAAAATTGTTGTTTCAACTTTTTTGAGCTGTGGCTTATGAGGATGGTTTTTTCATTGACTTTCAATTCTGTAGGTATAGCCCAGTGGGCTCGAGATTTAAGAACGTAATTGAAACGTCCTTAAAACGTTTCCTGGACGTGCAAGTCAAAAAAATATTTTAAAAACTGTCTTAGGTCAGACCAAATAATGTCCTAAAAACGTTTCATGTTCCAAATACGTTCTTAAAACGTCTCTGGAACATTCTATGTTTTTTAGACGTTATTTGGACTGACTTAGGACGTTTTTGGACCGTTCTAATGACGTTCTTTAACGTTTGTGCCCACTGGGAGAGTAATGGTTAAGACTACCGACTGCTAGGCGATAGATTCAGGTATAGGTGTAGCTTCAAAACCCCGTAGCGTTAGAAATGTTATTTTTAATATAATGTTTAAAAATGTAATATATATATTTATTCTGAGAAGAACTATTAACATGTATGGAAAAAATACTCTTAATGAATTATTCTTTATTTTTTAAATACCTTTTGTGTTATATTACACCAGTGCTATCCCATTACCGCGCCAGTGAAGACTTTCAGTACAGGCATAATACTATTTCCAGTACCGCGACAGTACCGACAGTCAATTCCCAGCCGAGTGACATTTCGTACAAATACCATTACCCAACCGTTCGCCATCTGGTAATATGCCAGTACTGCGCCAGTATCAACATCGGCCCGGCGGTACTGGAGCGGTACTAAGCCAGTTGTAAATTTCCACCTGGGGTGCCGCCAGTCGGTGCACGCGTGCGTCGCAGAAATAATATATTATATATAATATATATATTGATATATTGATAATAATATATTGCAAAAATCTATAAAGTCTTTGTGAAATTTTATAAATCTATATGAAATCTGTGCCTAATATTTGAAATCTTCGCGAAATATTTGTGAAAGTTTTTTCATTTTCCGGACATTATTCAACTCTTTATGAAATCTTTCTGAAATCCTTGGAAATCCTTGCAAAATAATAAAAATATTTGGTCATATTTGAGAAATTTGTAAAATCTTTAGAAAATCAGTGAAGTCTCTGTGAAATTTTATAAATCAATCCAAAATCTGTGCTAAATATTTGAAATCTTTGTGAAATCTTTTAAATCTATACAGAATCTTTGCAAAAGCTTTGCGAAATTTATGAAATCTTTTGGAAATCAATCAAATCCTTGTAAAATCTTTGGAAATCTTGCGAAATATTTTTAATATTTTCTAAATATTTGGTACTATTTGATAAATTTGTAAAATATTTGGGAAATCATTAAAGTTTTCACGAAGTTTTATATCTCTATCCGAAATCTGGGCTAAATATTTGAAATATTGATAAAATCTTTGGGAAATTATTGAAATTTTTCTAATCCATCGAAAATCTGGGTAAAATAATTGAACTCTTTGTAAAATCTTCTAAATCTATCAAAATTCTTCGCGAAATATTTGTGAAATTTTTGAAATTGTTTGAAAATTATTTTAATCCTTGTGAAATTTTTCTAAAATGTTTAAAAATCTTTAGAAATCTGTGCGAAACATTTGAATTATCCATGTTTTATTTGATTTAATTTGAGGAATTTGTGAAATATTAGAAAAATCAATAAAGTTTTTGTGAGATTTGATAAATCTATCTGAAATCTGTTCCTAATATTTGAAATCTTTGTGAAATCTTTAAGAAATTTTTTTAATCTTTGAAATCTATCGGAAATCTTTGTGAAATAATTTAAGTATTTGTGAATTCTTTTAAGTCGATCCGAATTCTTTGTGAAATCTTCGCGAAATCATTAAAATCTTCGTTAAATTTTTTAAATCTATCCAAAATCTTCGCGAAATATTTGTAAAATTTTTTTTAACTTTTGGACATTATTCAACTCTTTATGAAATCTTTCTTAAATCCTTGGAAATCCTTGCAAAATATTTTGAATATCTTTGAAATATTTGGTCATATTTGAGAAATTGGTAAAATCTTTAGAAAAATCAGTGAAGTCTTTGTGAAATTTTATGAATCAATCCGAAATCTGTGCTAAATATTTGAAATCTTTGTGAAATCTTTTAAATCTATACAGAATCTTTGCAAAATCTTTGCGAAATTTATGAAATCTTTTGGAAATCATTTATTTCCTTGTAAAATCTTTGGAAATCTTTGCGAAATATTTCTAATATTTTCTAAATATTTGGTAATATTTGAAATATTTGGAATATCATTAGAGTCTTTGTGAAGTTTTATAAATCTATCCGAAATCTGGGCTAAATATTTGGCATCTTTTTAAAATGTTTGGGAAATTATTGAAATTTTTCTAATCCATCGAAAATCTGGGTGAAATAATTGAACTCTTTGTGAAATCTTTTAAATCTATCAAAATTCTTTGCGAAATATTTGTGAAATTTTTGAAATTGTTTGAAAATCATTCAAATCCTTGTGAAATTTTTCTAAAATCTTTGGAAATCTTTAGAAATCTGTGCGAAATATTTGAATTATTTATGTTTTATTTGGTTTTATTTAAGAAATTTGTGAACTCTTTATCATTGAAGTCTTTGTGAAATTTTATAAATCTGTCTGAAATCTGTGCCTAATATTTGAAATCTTTGTGAAATCTTTGGAAAATTTGTTAAATCTTTAAAATCTATCGTAAATCTTTGGGAAATTTTTCAAATCATTGATATCTGTAGGAAATCTTTGTGAAATAATTTAAGTATTTGTGTATTTTTTCAACTCGATCCGAATTCTTTGTCAGATCTTTGGAAAATCATTTAAATCTTTTGAATCTATTGTAAATCTTTGCAAAACCTTTAAAAGTTTTGCGAAATCTTTGGAAAATTATTCAAATCTTTGTGCAATCCTTAAAATGTACCTGAAATATTAACGAATTTTCAGAAGTTTTTGTGAAATCTTTCTAAAGTCTTGGGAAATCTTTGCGAAATATTTTTGTAATACTAGGTAATATTTGTGAGATTTGTGAAATCTCTGCAAATTTTTCAAAATTTTTGTAAAATATTTGAAATCTTTGTGAAATCTTTAGAAATCTGCGAAATATTTTATAACGTTTGTGAAATATTTGATAATATTTAAGGAATTATGGAAATTTCTGTGAAATATTTGTTAACATTTGTGAAATTATTAAAATAATTTAAATCTTTATGAAATCTTTTGGAAATCTTTGTGCACTCTTTAAAAGTATCTGAACTCTTTGCTAAATAATTTAAATCTTCGTGAAATCTTTCGAGCATATCCAAAATCTTTGCAAAATAATTGTGGAATTTTTAAAATCTTCAGGACATCTTTCTGAAATCCTTGAAAATGTTTGCAAAGTATTGAAAATATTTTTAAAATATAAGTTTACCTTTGTAACATTTGTGAAGTATTTGGAAAAACCTTGAAATCTTTGTGAAATCTTTAAAATTTTTGTAAAATCATTGAAGACTTCGCGAAATCTTTTGAATTTATTCGAAATCATTTCTGACTATTTTAAATCTTTAAGAAAATATTGAAATCTTTGTGCAATTTTTGAAATCTATCGGAAATATTTGTGAGATTTTTCAAATCTTTGGGAACTCATTCAAATTTTTGTGAAATCTTTCTAAGATCTTTGAAAAATCTTTGTTATTTCTATGAAATGTTTGGCAATATGAATTTTATACATGTATTTATTATTTAATATTATTTATAAGTTGCTATTTATAGTTTATTTATATATTCATTGTTTATGAAAAATTTTTACAGACTGTGATATGATTATACTTTGTACAAATTGTGCCTTTTAAAATTATGAGTCTATGCCTCTGCCCCCACCTGCCTAGAAAGACAGGTATGTAACAATTCCGCCCCAGCTACCTACGTACGGTTCCCCCAATACTCAGCTTCCCCTCACTCAGACAAACCGGATCTTAATAGCTCCCACTACTTGTCCTCATTAGGTTCAAGAAACTCCCGCTGAACAGGCACGGTGGTAGCGGTTCGGCTGAGTGAGGGGAAGCTGCGTAGTGGGCGAGCCATAAACAGGTATCTGGGGCGGAATTG
>JAUELO010000005.1:190135-211894 GCA_032357855.1 Amphibolips quercusostensackenii | reverse complement strand
CTCTTTTTATTGTGTGATTTAAACAAAGAGGGTCTGATGGTGTTCGAATGACAATTCATACTTATAATTTTTTTCAAACTGAGAGAGGTCCAATACGAATATTGGAGAAAGATATCAGTGCTCCACCTTACTTACCTTTACGCATGTGCAATTTAATTCAATCACCTACACTTTATCGATTTAAATTTCCCGCGCTACAACTTGTTGATGGCTATTGTGAAGGATTTAATTCACCAAAACAAATACGAATTTTAAAAAGTGAGGTTAAGTACATGTCGGACATTTTAGAAAGTAACCTATTGTGTTTTTAACGTATTACATATATTAAAAATTCGATAATTATACGTAACTAACAAACTCTGTGGTGTATAGATCCGGTCTTATAGCTCAGTGAATGATAATTTGCGCATGCGCAGTATAAAGTTTCTGATATTAATTAAGGTAATCTATAACAAATTATACTGAGAGTAATTAAAAAAATACCTCATAACTATTGAAACTAAAATAAAATAAATTAAATCAAGTTATAAATAAATAAACTAGGATAAAAATAATTAGGGTCAAACTAAGTAAACGGAGATGAAACTATTTTAGGTAAAAATGATGAATAACTTAAATAAATAATTAATTTGATGACTTGAAGTGACAGGATATAAAATTAGGATTAAATACAGGAGGAGGAGGAGGAGGAGGAGGAGGAGATTTCCTATCTTGAACGTTGTTTATTACGTTATACAAATCCAAACGATCTGGTACATGAGCTTCAATATTGTCCTCGTTGCCTAACTCTTATGGTAGAAAGAGAGGTCCAATTGACCTAAGGCATCAGCGTCAAAGTAATTTCAAAATATCCAGTAAAGTATACAAATTATAATATAAATTTAATTTTAATGTTTAACCATTATGCTTCGTATTAGTTTATTAGTTTATGATACTATATAAGATTTTTTCTTTCGTCTCATTTACTTAATTTTAAAAAGATATAAATCAATTCGTTAATCAACAAGTTGAAGCATGGAAAACTTACATTCATAAAATGTACGTAATTCAATTCGGTTGTGCATGTGCAGAAGCTAGTCAGGTAGAGCACTGAGATGATCTTTTAATATTTTTATTCGACTTCTCTCAGTTCCGCAAAAAATCACAAGTATGAATTGTCATTCAAATCCTATCAGACCCTCTTTGTCTAACTCACGCAATAGCAATAGAGACGTTTCGAATTTCCATGTACTTCGCTGTCTATCTCACATGCTAAAAAGAAAGGGTCGACTGACTTTAGGCATCGGCGTACTACTTATAAACAAAATATTTATTCTTTATTTTCTATTTAAAATCTTATCCTTTCATATTTCAGATCATTGAAGTAAGAAGCTGAATAGTTATATATTACTCCATGAGAAATATATAAATGGCTAGGAAGTATCAGCGTATTTCTTGTAGAAATAGCGGGAATTTCCAACGCATGACACTAGTTACGAACCGATAAGTATAAATAGGCGTTTGAACTACATCATTTCCTCTCTGTCCAACTCACACGGTAGGAAAAGAGACATTCTGAAACATTTGATTTCAATTTTCATGCACGCTAAACGTGACTCTTGCAGGTTGATACCTGTTAACGTTGGGGGAATCCCAGCGGGCACAGTAGTGATACACAACATTTTTTTTAATCAATTACCATAATTAAGTGTTGATGTTGGCCTTGGAGGTCCCAGCACATGCTACACGTGACTCTTGCAGGTTAATACCTGTTAACGTTGGGGGAATTCCCAGCGCATGACTCTTGCAGGTTAATACCTGTTAATGTTGAGGGTATCTCAGCGAGCACTGGAATGACACATTGTTTTTCAATTAAATTTTCATCTTACTGAGTGATGATGTTGGCCATGTATGAAAGTACTGAGTGACGTCATCAGTTATTTACTCCTGATATAGCGATTTAGGTTCTATCTATGTGCATTACCGACCAGCCTCTGTATTATCAGCTAATCTGCTTTACAGACCGATTGTAATTACTTGATGCAGGTAACTTAGCATGAAACAGAATCTTAAACTTAGCATAGAACAGAACCTTAAACTTAGCATGGAACAGAACCTGCTTACCAACCACACTGTTTTACCCAATCAGCACGGAACAGAACCTCATAATTACCTACCTCACTGCTTTAATGCCTGCTGGTTAAATAACAATATAAAAAGCTATCGACCTACCTGTTTTATCGACTTATGATAAATTTGCTCTCTGCCTTACCGACTGATAGTAAAATGATAATATAAATAGTTACCGACCTCCCTGTTTTGCCGACTGATAGTAAAGTTGCTCCCTACTCTACCTACCTATAATAAAATAATAATATAAAAGTTACCAGCCTCACTGTTTTACCTGACGGATCGCAAAGTTGATCCCTACCTTACCGACCAATGATAAAATTATAATACAAAGAGTTGAAGACCGCTCTGTTCTACCGACTGACGGCAAAGTTGATCCTTACCTCACCAGCTGATAGTGAAATGATAATATAAAAAGTTACCAATCTCCCTGTTTTACCGACTGATGGTAATAAACTGTTTTACCGACCAATGTTTGATACTGATTGATAGTAATTACCTGATGTAGGTAACGTAGCATGGAACAGAACCATTCCTTGTTCAGTGATGGCGACGGTGGTGCCATCTGTTGGTGAGTGATCCTGCAGCCGTATAGCCCTATTACTGCAGGATTTATTAACAGTTATTAATAAAATTAAATAATCTTATAATTTCACAACTGAGATTTCAACTAAAGAATAACACTTAAAATTGTAAAACTGCATACCTACAAGGAATTATGCACTTTTTACAGATTTAATAACATTCCCTGATGAGGACCACCATTGTCTGCCAAAAAGTTTAAAACAACTTAATTATTTTCTATTCACCTGACCCTAAAGCCAACAATCTACATCAACAATTTCTACAAAATATATTTTTTAATTTTTTGAGTTTTTTTAATTCTTTTGAATTGTTGAAATTCTTTTTACTTATTTAAATTCTTTGCAATTCTTTGAATTCTTCTAAAGTATTTGGAATTATTTCAAATACTTTGAATCCTTATGAATTCTTTGAATTCTTTGAATTATTTTAATGTTTCAGAATTTCTAGAATACTTTTGAATCAAAATTTTTTTTAATTCTTTGAATTTTTTTTAAATCTTTAGATTCTTTGAACTCTTTGAATACTTTGGAATTCCTTGGATTCTTTTGAATCCTTTGGAATTTTTTACATCTTTTGGACTCTTTTGAATGCTTTTTTATTCTTAATTTACTCAAGCTCTTTAAAATACTTATCAGTTCTTTAAATTCTTTTATATTCTTTTGAATTCATTGAATCCTTTTGAATTTTTTCAATTCTTTTAAATTCTTTTTAACCTTTAAATTTCTTTGAATTCCGTGAATTCTTTTGAAGTCATTAAAATTCGTTAAAATTTTCCAAATTCTTTTGAATTCTTTTGAATTTTTTTAATTCTTTCGAATTATTTTGAATTCTTTGAATTCTTTTAAATTTTTTTAATTGTTTAAATTCTTCTAAAGTCTTAACATTTTTGTGAATTCTTTAAATTCTTTTGGAATCTGTCAATTCCTTTGAATTCTTCAAATCCTTCGAATTTTTTTAATTCTTTCCAATTCTTTAGGAAAAATTTTAATTCTTCGAATTGTTTTAAT
The DNA here is from genome assembly GCA_032357855.1 of Amphibolips quercusostensackenii. Taxonomy (NCBI): domain Eukaryota; kingdom Metazoa; phylum Arthropoda; class Insecta; order Hymenoptera; family Cynipidae; genus Amphibolips; species Amphibolips quercusostensackenii. The sequence goes on along the minus strand of JAUELO010000005.1, from coordinate 208,193 downwards.
TCGTATAAAATCTTTGAATTTTTTTGAATTATTATAAATTCTTTTTAATTCTTTCGAATCACTCGAATTTTTTGAATTATTCGAATTCTTTGAATTATTTTGAAGTCTTCAAATGATTTGGAAATGCAAGAATTCCTCTGAATTCTTCGAATTTTTCTGCATTCTTTACATTCTTTTTTAATTTTTTGAATTCTTATAAATGCTTCTGAATTCTTTTGAATTATCTTCAATTCTCTTAAATTCCTTTGAATTCTTTTAATTTTCTTTTCATCTTTTGGACCCCTATCTCTTGTTTTTCAAATTATATTAATTATCATTAATTTCGCTAAATGATTCACAATTTTCTTAAATTATTATTAATAACTTTAGATTCTTCTCAATTCTTTGAATTATTTGAATTCTTTTAATTATTTTAAACTCTTTGAATCATTTTAAATGGTAAGAATTCTTCTAAATTCTTCAAATTTTTCTGCATTCTTTGAATTCTTTTGAATTTTTTGAATTCTTTTGAATTTTTAAAATACTTTTGAATTCTTTCGAATTTTTTAATCATTTTAATTTGTTAAACTTTTTCAGTTCTTTTGAATTCTTGTAAATTAATTCAACTTTTTCAATTTTTTTGGATTCTTTTGAATCATCTTCAATTCTGTTAAATCCCTCTGAATTCTTTGAATTTTCTTTCAATATTTTGGACTCTTATTTCTTGTTTTTCGAATTATATGAATTATCTTTAATTCCGCTCGATGATTTACAATTTTCGTAAATTATTATTAATTACTTTATATTCTTCTCACTTCTGTGAATGCTTGAAAATTATCTTTGGGAAAAAATTAATATTTGCAAGTTATACCTGGAGACTTAGAAGCATTAGAAAAAATACATCAAAGTCCTTTTTATTTTGAAAATTATCTCTATATTCACAAATTTATATTGATTAGAAATTGTTGACTTTGAGATCGACTGCGAGAATAAGAAGGAAGGAAAAGCAAGGAGTCTTTTAATTTTCTGGAATTCTGTTCAATTTTTCGATTTCTTTGAAATCACCTGAATTTTTTCGAATTCTCTAAATTCTCTAAATTTGTTTCAATTCTCCTGAATTTTTTTGAGATCTTTCCATTTTTTTTATATCTTTGCATTCTTTTCAGTTCTTTGAAACATTTTGACATCTCCTTCTTTTTGGAATTTCTTTCAATTCCTTAAAATCCTTTCAATGATTTGAATTCTGAAAATTACTAATTTAAATATAGTTATTTTTGGATTTTTTTGAATTATCCTAAGCTTTCCTGTATTCTCCTAAATATTTTTTAATAATTTTAATTTTGTTTAATTATTTAATTTCTTATTAATCACTTGAATTCTTTTGAATTCTATTTAATTCACTTGAATCGTTTTAAATTCTTTGAATTTTCTCCCAATCCCTTAAACTCTTTTGCATTATTTTTTTATTTCTGATTCTCTTTAATTCTTTGGAATATTTGTTAATTCTTCGAATTCTTTTAATTCTTTTGAATTCTTGGAATTATTCTGAATTCTTTAAATTTTTTGGAATTCTTTTAATTCTCTAAGTTTTGTTGAATTCTTCAAATTCTTTACAAAAATTTTCAATTCTTTGAATCCTTTTAGTCCTTTAAATTCCTTTAAATTCTTGGAATTCTTTTGAAGTCTTAAAAATTTCTTAAAATTTTTTTTATTCTTTTTAATTCTTTGAATTATTTTGAATTCTTTTGAATTCTTTCAATTATTCTGAATTTTTGTAATCCTTTGAATTCTTCTGTATTCTTTGATTTCTTAGAATTCTTTTGAATTCTTTTAAATTCTGTTATATTCTTCGGATTCTTTGCAATCTTTTGAATTATTATGAATTCTTTTGAATTTTTTGAATTATTATAAATTCCTTTTAAGTTCCTTTAAATTATTTGAATATTTCTGAATTTATTTAATTCTTTTTAATTTTTAAATTTGCTTGAATCTTTAAAATTATTTTTAATTATTTTGAATTCTTGTGAATTATTTTGTATTATTTTGGATTCTCTTGAATCCTTTTAAATTCTTTTAAATTCCTTTGAATCCTCCTAAATTTCTTTGAATTCTTCTAAACTCTCTTGAATTTTTTTGAATTCTTTTTATTTTTTTTTATTCTCCTAAATTCTTTTAATTTTCTTGAACTTTTTTTAATTCTTGTGAATTCATTTGATTACATCAATTCTTTTGAATTATTTTGAATTCTCTATAATTTTATAGAATTACTTTAATTATATTAAGTTCTTCAAATTCCTTTCAGTCCCTTAAATTCTATTGAATTCTTTGAATTTTCCTTTTAATCTTTTGGACTGTCTTTAATTCTTTCAAGTGTTTGAATTCTATAGAATTCTTTTCAATTCCTTGATATTTCTGGAATGCTTGGAATTTCTTTTAAATTCTTTAAATCCTTTCGAATTGCTTTGAATTCATTTGATTTTTTCAATTCTATTGAATTCTTTCAAATTGCTTGAATTTCTTTCATTAATTTGAATTTTAAAAATTACGCAATTTAGTGTGGTTACATTTAGATTCTTTTGAATTAACTTGCATTTTCTGTATTTCTTTTAAATAATTTTTATTCTTTAGTAATTTTTAAATTCATTACAATCCCTTGAATTTGAATTCTTGTGAACTCTTTTAATTTATTTAATTCTTTTAAATTCTTTGAACTCTTCAAATTCTTTGAACTTTTTAAATTCGTTTGAATTCTTTAAATTCTTTTAAATTCTTTAAAATTCTTCTTCTTTTCTTAAACTTTTTTAATGCTTATAATTTTTTTTTAATTCTTCAAATTCTTTAAATTATTTTAATTTCTTAGAAATCCTAGAATATTTTCAAGTTTTTTTATTGTTTTGAAATCTTTAAATTCTTCAAACTCTGAATATTTTTAATTTTCACAAAGTCTTGAAAATACTTTTCAATTCTTTTAATTCTACGAATCTTTTTGAATTGTTTGTATTTTTAAAATTCTTTAAATTATTATGATTTATTGTGAATTGTTAGAATTTTTTTAATTCTTTTGCACTGTTTTTTATCCTCTAGAATTATCTTAAATTCTATTAAATTCTCTGCAATTCTTTAAATTCTCTTGAATCCTCTCGAGTTTATTAAAATACTTTTCGTTTCTTCGAATTCTATTGAATTCTTTGAATTTTTCTGAATATATTAATAATTTTTTTTTTAATTTCTCGAATTTTTTAGATTATTTTGTATTTTTAGAATTCTGAGAATACTTCTACATTTTTTTTTTGAATTATTTTAATTCTTTGAATTCTTTAAACTTTTTGAATGTTTTTAATACTCAAAAATTCTTTAGAATATCTTTCAATTCTTTAAATTCTACTAATTTCTTTGGATTCTTTTAATTATTTTGAATTCTTCGAATTCTTTCAAATAATTTTAAATTGTTGGAGTTTTTTCATTCTTTTTCACTCTTTCTATCCTTTAGAATTATCTTAAATTTTATTAAATTCACTGAAATACTTAAAATTTTTTTTAATTCTCTCGAGTTTATTAAAATACTTATTATTTCTTCGAATTGTTTGAATTTGCTTGAATTGATAAAATTGTTCTGAATTCTTCGAATTCTTTGAATTCTTCTGATTTATTTGAATTCTTTGAAATCCTTTGAATTCTTTTGAGTTCTTTGAATTCTTTAGAATTCTTTTGAATTTTTTTGAATTTTTTAAAACTTTTTTGAATTCTTTGAATTCTTTTGATATCTTAGAAATCCTACAATATTTCTAAATTTTTTTAATTCTTTGAATTTTTTAAACTTTTTGAATATTTTTAATTCTCACAAATTTCTGAAATTACTTTTTAATTTTCTAAATTCTGCGAATCTTTTTGAATTGTGTGTAGTCTGAATTCTTTTAAATCATTATGATTTACTTTAAATTGTTTAAATTTTCTAAATTCTTTTTCACTTTTTTTATCCTGTAGAATTATCTTAAATTCTATTAAATTCTCTGAAATTCTTTGAATTATATTGAATTCTTTGAATTTTTCCAAATTTATTTTTAATTTTTTTTTAATTCTTCGAATTCTTTGAATTATTTTGAATTTTCAGAATTCTGAGAGTACTTCTACATTTTTTATTTTTTTGAATTATTTGAATTCTATTGAATTCTTTGAATTCTTTGAACTCTTTAAATTTTTTCCATTTTTCAAAAAGTCTTTAAAATACTTTTCAATTCTTTAAATTCTACTAATTTTTTGAATTCTTTGAATTATTTTGAATTATTTTAAATTGTTTGGGGTTTTCATTCTTTTTCACTCTTTCTATGCTTTAGAATTATCTTAAATTTCATTAAATTCACTGGAATTCTTTAAATTCTTTTGAATTCTCTCGACTTTATTAGAATACTTTTTATTTCTTCAAATTCTGTGAATTTGTTTAAATTGGTAAAATTGTTCGGAATACTTCAAATTCTTTAAATTCTTTTGATTTCTTTTATTTCTTTGGAATCCTTTAAATTCTTTTGAATTGTTTTAAATTCTTTTGAATTCTTTGAATTCTTTGAATTCTTTTGATATCTTGAAAATCCTACAATATTTCTAAATTTTTTTAAATCTATTGAATTCTTTGTATTTTGTTGAAAATAATACTGCTCATTCATTTGAATTTTTTTAAATCCTGCAAATTCTTTGATTTATTTTAAATTTTCAAAATTCGGAGAATACTTCTGAATTTTGTATTCTTTTAAATTTTTTGAATTCTATTGGATTGTTTAAATTTTTCAAATTCTTTGAGTATTTTCAATTCTCACAAATTTTTTTAAATACTTACTAATTCTCTAAATTCTACGAATCTTTTTGAATTGTTTGTAGTCTTTGAATTCTTTTTAATTATTATGATTTATTTTGAATTGTTTGAATTTTTAAAATTCATTTTCACTTCTTTATCCTCTAAAATTATCTTAAATTCTATTTAATTCTCTTAAATTCTTTAAATTCTTTTGAATCCTCTCGAGTTTATTGAAATACTTTTTGTTTCTTCGAATTCTATTTCATTCTTTGAATTTTTTTGAATTTATTTTGAATTTTTTAAAGTTCTTTGTATTCTTTGAATTATTAGAATTCTGAGAATACTTCTACATTTTTTATTTTTTTAAATTATTTGAATTTTATTAAATTCTTCGAATCCTATTAAATTCTTTGAGCTCTTTGAATGTTTTCAATTCTCAAAAATTCTCTAAAATACTTTTCAATTCTTTAAATTCTACTAATTTCTTTGGATTCTTTTAATTATTTTGAATACTTTGAATTTTTTTAAATTATTTTGAATTGTTTGGGGTTTTCCATTCTTTTTTACTTTTTTTATCCTTAAGAATTATCTTAACTTTTATTAAATTTCCTGGGATTCTCTAAATTCTCTCAAGTTCTCTCAAGTTTATTCAAATATTTTTCATTTCTTCGAATTCTTTGAATTTGTTTAAGTTGGTGAAATTGTTCTGAATTCTTTAAATTCTTTTGATTTTATTGAATTCTTTGAAATCCTTTGAATTCTTTTCAGTTCTTTGAATTCTTTTGAATTCTTTGAATTTTTTTGAATTCTTTTAAATTCTTTGAATTCTTTTGACATCTTAGAAGTCCTACAATATTTCTGAATTTTTTAATTCTATTGAATTCTTTGAATTTTTCTTAGAATAATACTTTTTAATTCTTTGAATTTTTTTTTAAATTCTTCAAATTCTTTAAATTATTTTAAATTTTCAGAATTCGAAAAATACTTCTTAATTTTGTATTCTTTTGAATTTTTTTAATTCTGTTAAATTCTTTGAATGCTTTGAACTCTTTGAATATTTTTAATTTTCACAAATTCTTTAAAATACTTTTTAATTCTCTAAATTCTAGGAATTTTTTTGAATTCTTTGAATTCTTTTGAAATATTCTGAATTGTTCAAGTTCTCGAATTCTTTCCTCCTTCTTTGAATTTCTTTAAATTGGTAAAATTCTTCTGAATTCTTTGATTTCTTATGAAATATTTACATTATTTTGAATTAAAAAAATTTTTTTGAATTGTTAAAATTCTTCGGAATTCTTGTGAATTCTTTTAGAAAATTTTTCAATGCACAAATTCTTTGAATTTTTTTGAATTCTTTGAATTCTTTTAAATTATTATGAATTCTTTTGAGATCTTTTGTATTACTCGAATTCTTTGAATCATTTTAAACGCTGAATTATTTTAATTTGCTAGAATTTTTCTAGATTTTTTAAATTCTTTTGAATTTTTATAATTCTTTAAAATTCTTTTAAATTCTTGTAATTATTTCAATTTCTTGGAATTCTTTGGACTCTTGGAATTCTTTGAAATCTTTTGAATTCCTTGAAGTCTTCTAAATTTTTTTAATTTTTTAGAATTCTTGTGAATTTATTTAATTTTTTCAATTATTTTAAATTTTGTTGAATTTTCTTTAATTTTATTGAACTATTTTAATTACATGAAGTTTTTCAAATTTTTTGCAATCCCTTGAATTCGTTTCAACCCCTTAAATTCTTTTGAATTATATTTAATTCTCATAAATTTCTTCGAATTCTTTGAATTTTCTTTCAATCTTTTGCACTCCTAATTTTTTTTCAGTTTTCTCAATTGTATAAATTTTCTTCAGCTCTATTAAATTATTTTCAATCTGCTTAAATTATTATCAAACACTTTAGATTCTTTTCAATTATTAAAAATTATCTCTGAAATAAGAAAGCTGAACTGTCAAGCGTTTGTTATAAAAAAAGAGTGCTTTTCGGCAACCTATTGCCTCCCTTCAAGAAAAGCCCCATTTCATTTTTTGGAAACCCCATTTCATTTTTTGAAAACCCCATTTCATTTTTTAAAAACCCCATTTCATTTTTTGAAAACCCCTTTTCATTTCAAAAATAATCTCTGCAATGGAAAATCGATATTGATCTGGAATTGTTGACTTTGAGATCGACTGCGAAAATGAGAAGGAAGGGAAAGGAAGGGGTATATATAGTGGGTTGCAGAATAGTACATACACCGGGAGGCAAAGCCAGACAGAGGCTGAGGCTGAGGCCCTGCCAGGGAACCGGTTTCAGCGAGCCTCTTTTTTCAGGCGACCAGCGAGCCACCATCTCGTCCTCTACCACTGGAAACTACTCTCTATTGGCTCTAAAACACCATGCCTTTTATGATTAATTGTCTCTGATTCCTGCCCCAGGGTAAACTCCACGAACTGGATACTGACTGCTATCCATAGATGGCACCCCGAAGAACTCTCGAGGCCATCTTCGTTTTCCTCGTTTCCCCCTGGCCCTGATCAATTTCATTCCCCTACAGCCAGCAGTCCACAAAAACTCTTTCTTTTATGCAGCTCTGTCCCATTTTTTCTTTGTCGTCTTTATTTTTCATTATTTATTTATATTGTTTAAGTATCGCTTTAGTTTGAAGACTTCTTTTTCTTTGTCATTTCATTGACTAATTTTTTCTGGGATAATGTTTTAGACAAAGTTATGAGGTTCTCTAAATTTTTTTTGAATTCCATTCAATTCCCTGGAATTCACCCTAATTATCCTAAATTATTTTTAACTCAATTTTTAACAGTTTTTTCGAATTCTCTAGAATGCTATTCAATTTCTTGAATTTGCTTGAATTCTTTGAATTCTTTTTAATCTCTTGCATTCCTTTCAATTATTTAAATTCTAAAAATTAGAAAATTAAATTTAAAATAGTAGTTATCTCTGAATTATATTTAATTCTATTTTATTCTCTTAAACTCTTTTGAAATTCTTCTCAGTTTTTTGGATTCTTTAGAATTCATTCGAATTCTTTAATTCTTTAGGATCCGTATCAATTCTTTGAATTCTTTTAAATCCCCTTGAATCCACTTTGAATTTTTTCTAATTTTTTAGATTCTTTTACATTCATCAAATGATTTTCAGTTCTTTCAAATTCTCTAGAATTTTTTTTAATCGTTGAATTTTCTTGAATTCTGTTGAATTCTCCGAATTTTTTTAAATTCCTAGCCTTCCTTTTAATTATTTAAATTCTAAAAATCAAAAATTGAATTCATATTAGTGATTATCTTTCAATTTTTTGTTTTATACTCCTGTATTCCTTTGAATTCTTTGAGTTTTCATTCAATCTTTTGGAATTACATGAATTATTCATTTTTTTAATTCCATATAGTGCATTTAAATTCTTCAAAATTCTTTTCAAATCTTTAGAATTCGTATCAATTCTTTGAATTCTTTTGAATCCTCTTGAATCCACTTCGAATTTTTGTTAATTCTTTAAATTCTTTTACATTCATTAAATGATTTTCAGTTCTTTAAAATTCTCTAGAATTTTTTTTAATTCCTTGAATTTTTTTGAATTCTTTTGAATTCTTAGAATTCTCTTCAATCCCTTGCCTTCCTTTCAATTATTTAAATTAAAAATTTAAAAATTGAATTCAGATTAGTAATTATTTCTTAATTATTTAAATTTCTGTTTTATTCTTCTGTATTCCTTTGAATTCTTTGAGTTTTCATTCAGCCTTTTGGAATCACATAAATTATTTATTTTTTTATTTTCATGAAGTTCATTTGAATTCTTCAAAATTCTTTTTAAATCTTTAGAATTCGTATCAATTCTTTCAATTCTTTTGAATTACCTTGAATCCACTTTGAATTTTTTTAAATTCATTAGATTCTTTCACATTCATTAAATAATTTCCAGTTCTTTTGAAATTCTCTAGAATTTTTTTCATTTCTTGAATTTTCTTAAATCCTTTTGAATTCTCTGAATTCTTTTTAATCCCTTGCCTTCCTTTTAATTATTTAAATTACAAAAATTAAAAATTGAATTCAGTTTAGTGGTTATTTTGTATTTTTTTTAATTTTCTGTTTTATTTTCCTGTATTCTTTTGAATCCTTTGAGTTTTCATTCAGGCATTTGGAATTACATAAATTGTTAATTTTTTTATTTCTATAAAGTTCATTTAAATTCTTCAAAATTCTTTTTAAATCTTCAGAATTCGTATCAATTCTTTCAATTCTTTTGAATTCCCTTGAATCCACTTTGAATTTTTTTCAATTCTTTGGATTATTTTACATTTATTGAATGATTTTCAGTTCTTTCAAATTCTCTAGAATTTTTTTTAATTTCTTGAATTTTCTTGAATTCTGTTAAATTCTCTGAATTCTTTTTAATCTCTTGCCTTCCTTTTAATTATTCAAATTCTAAAAATTGAAAATTGAATTCAGATTAGTGGTTATCTTTCAATCCTTTTAATTTTTCCTTTTATTCTCCTGTATTCCTTTGAATTCTTTGAGCTTTCCTTAAATCTTCTAGAATCACTTCAATTATTCATTTTTTAATTCTATAAAGTTCATTCGAATTCTTTAAAATTCTTTTAATTCTTTAGAATTCGTATCAGTTCTTTAAATTCTTTTCAATTTTGTTGAATCCACATTGAATTATTTTAAATTCTTTGGATTCTTTTACATCCATTGAATGATTTTCAGTTCTTTTAAATTCTCCAGAAAATTCGTTTCAATTCTTACATTTTCTTGTATACTGTTGAATTTTTTATATACTTTTCAATCATTTGCATTCCTTTTTGATTATTTAAATTCAAAAAATTGTTAAATTAAATTCATTTTTTTTCATTCTTTTGTACTCTTTTGAATAATTCTTTTTTTTAATTCTATAAAGTTCATTTGAATTTTTTTTTTCTTTGTAATTCTTCAGAATTTGTATCAGCTCTTTGAATTCTTTTGAATCCCCTTAAATCCACTTTGAGTTCTTTTAAATTCTTCGGATTCTTTCACAATCATTGAATGATTTTCAGTTCTTTCAAATTTTTAAAATTATTTTAAATCCTCTTGAATCCACATTAAATTCGTTTAAATTCATTAGATTCTTTTACATTCATTGAACGATTTTTAGTTCTTTTCAATTCCTCCAATTTTTTTGACTTATATGAATTCTTTTTAATCCCTTGCTTTTTTACAATCACTCAAATGTTTTCTTTAAATTCTTTTGAATTCTTTGAGTTGCCATTCAATCTTTCATACTGTTTTGAATTTATCTCAGTTTCTTGAATTCTTTAAAATTCATTCAAATCCTTTCCCATTCCTTAGATTACGTTTAAATTTTTGTTATTCTTTTGAATTTACTTGAATCCACGTTGAATTTATTTAAATTCTTTGTATTTTTTCACATTTATTCAATGATTTTCAGTTCATTTAAATTCTCTAGAATTCTTTTGAATTTTCTTGATCCCACATTAAATTTTTTCAAATTCTTTGGATTCTTCTAAATTCACTGAACGATTTTCAGTTCTTTCAAATTCTCTAGATTTTTTTTTAATTCCTTGAATTTTTTTGAATTCTTTTAAATTCTTAGAATTGTTTTTAATCCCATTGCCTTCCTTCTAATTATTTAAATTCTAAAAATTGAAAATTGAATTTAGATTAGTGGTGATCTTTTAATTCTTTTAATTTTCTGTTTTATTCTCCTGTATTCCTTTGAATTCTTTGAGTTTTCATTCAATCTTTTGGAATCACTTGAATTATTCATTTTTTTAATTCTGTAAACTTCATTTAAATTCTTCAAACTTCTTTTTGATTTCTTCAGAATTCGTATCAATTCTTTAAATTCTTTTGAATTTTCAAAAATCCGCTTTGAATTCTTTTGAATTCTACGGATTCTTTCACATTCATTGACTTATTTTAAGTTCTTTCGAATTTTCTAAAATTCTTTCAAATTCCTCGAATTTTCTTGAATTCTATTAACTCTTTTTAATACCTATCATTCGTTACAATTATTTAAATTCGAAAAATAATAAAATTAAATGCAGAATAGTAGTTATATTTGCATCCTATTGAATTCTGTTTCATTCTTTTAAATTTATTTAAATTCTTTGAGTTTTCATTTAATCTTATGGACTGTTTTGAGTTCTTCTCAGTTTCTTGAACTCTATAGAATTCATTCGAATTCCCTCAATTATTTTTAATCCCTTGCCTTCCGTTTAGTCATTAAAATTCTTAAAGTTTTAAAATTAAAGTCAGAATAGTATTTATCTTATCATTCTTTTTAATACTGTTTCCTTTCCTTGAATTTCTTTGAATTCTTCGAGTTTTTATTGAATCTTTTGAACTCTTTTGAGTTATTCATTTTTTTTAATTCTAAAAAATTCATGTGAATTTTTTTAAATTCTTTTCAATTCTTTAGAATTCGTATCAATTCTTCGAATTTTTTTAAATTTCCTTGAATCCACGTTAAATTGGTTTAAATGCATTAGATTCTTTTACATTTATTGAACGATTTTTAGTTCTTTTAAATTCTCTAAAATTCTTTTGAATTCCTCGGATCCTCTTGCATTTCATGAATTCCTTGTAATTCCTTTCATTCCTTACAATTATTCAAAATCTTTCTTTAAATTCTTTTAAATTTTTTGATTTTTCATTCAATCTTCAGACTGTTTTGAATTCTTCTCAGTTTCTTGAATTCTTTAAAATTTATTCGAATCCTTTTCAATTCCTTAGATTACGTTTCAATTTTTGTAATTCTTTTGAACTCCCTTGAATCCACTTTGAATTCTTTTAAATTCTTTGTATTTTTTACATTTATTGAATGATTTTCAGTTCATTCCAATTCTCTGGAACTCTTTTGAATTCTCTTAAATCTACATTGAATTCTTTTAAATTTTTTTTATTCTTTTACATTCATCAAACGATTGTCAGTTCTTTTAAATTCTCTAAAATTCTTCTAAATTCTTTGGAATTTCTTGCATTTCTTTCAATTATTTGAATTCTAAAAATTGAGAAATTAAATTTAGAATACTAGTTATCTTTGAATTCTTTTAAGTTTAGTTTCATTCAGTTAGTCCTTTTGAATTCTTTGAGTTTTCATTGAATCTTTTGGAATCATTTGGATTATTCATTTTTTTAATTATATAAAGTTTATTTGAATTCTTTAAAATTCTTTTTAATTCTGTAGAATTCGTATTAATTCTTTTAATTCTTTTGGATTCCCTTGAATCCACTTTGAACTCTTTTAAATTCTGGGTATTCTTTTACATTCATTGAATTATTTTAAGTTCTTTTAAATTCTCTAAAGTTCTTTCAAATTCCTCGAATCTTCTGGAATTGTTTGAATTCTTTGTATTCCCTTGCATTCTTTTCAATTATTCAAATTCTAAACATTGAGAAATTAAATTTAAAATACTATTTATATTTGCATTCTTTGGAATTTAATTTCATTCACTTGAATCTTTTTGAATTCTTTGTGTTTTCACTCAATCTTTTCGACTCTTTTGAATTCTTCTCAGTTTAAGAAATTCTATATCATTCGTTGGAATTCTTTTTAATCCTATAGATTTTGTTTTAATTATATGAATTCTTTTAAATTCTTAGAATCTACATTGCATTCCTTTAAATTCCTTAAATTCTATTACATTCATTGAATAATTTTCAGTTCTTTAAAATTCTCTAGAATTCTTTTAAATCCCTTGAATTTTCTTAAATTCTGTTGAATTCTTTTAATTCTGCAAATTCTTTTTAATCCTTTCCATTCCTTTTAATTATTTACATTCTAAAAATTAAAAATTGAATTTAGATTAGTGGTTATCTTTTGATTCTTTTAATTTTCTGTTTTATTCTCATGTATTCCTTAGAATTCTTCGAGTTTTGATTAGATCTTTCAAACTCTTTTAAATTCATTGAATGATTTTCAGTTCTTTAAAATTGTCTAGAATTTTTTTAGTTTCTTTAATTTTCTTGAATTCTGTTGGATTTTCTGAATTCTTTTTAATCCTTTTAATTCCTTTTTATTATTTACATTCTAAAAAATTAAAAATTGAATTTAGATTAGTGGTTATCTTTTAATTCTTTTCATTTTCTGTTTTATTCTCCTGCATTTCTTTGAATTCTTTAAGTTTTCATTAAATCTTTTGCACTCTTTTGAATTCTTCTTAGTTTTTTTTTTTTAATTTCATAACATTCATTCAAATTATTAGAAATTAAATAAGTTCTTAAGGATTCGTATCAATTCTTTGAATCCTTTTAAATTCTTTGGATTCTTTTACATTCATTGAATGATTTTCAGTTCCTTCAAATTCTCTAGACTTTTTTTTAATGTCTTGAATTCTCTTGAATTCTGTTAAATTCTTTGAATTTTTTTTTAATTCTTTTATTCCTTTTAATTATTTACATTCTAAAAATTAAAAATCGAATCAGATTAGTGGTTATCTTTTAATTATTTTAATTTTCTGTTTTATTCTTCTGTATTCCTCTAAATTTTTTGAGTTTTTATTAAATCTTTTGCACTCTCTTGAATTCTTCTTAGTTTTTCTGATTTAATAAAATTCATTTGAATTCTTGAAAATTAAATAATTACTTTGGGATTCGTATCAATTTCCTGAATTCTTTTAAATTCCTTGAATTCTTTTACATTCATTGAATGATTTTCAGTTCTTTAAAATTATCTAGAATTTCTTTTAATTCCTTGAATGTTCTTGAATTCTGTTGGATTCTTTAAATTCTTTTTAATCCTTTTCATTCCTTTTTAATTATTGACATTCTAAAAATTAAAAATTAAATTGAGATTAGTGGTTATCTTTTAATATTTTTAATTTTCTGTTTTATTTTCATGAATTTCTTTGAATTCTTTGAGTTTTCATTAAATCTTTTGCCCTCTTTTGAATTCTTCTCAGTTTTTTTTTTAATTTCATAAAATTCATTCGAATTCTTAAAAATTGAATTAATTCTTAAGGATTTGTATGAATTCTTTGAATCTTTTTGAATTCTTTGGATTCTTCCACATTCATTGAATGATTTTCAGTTCTTTCAAATTCTCTAGAATTTTTTTTCAATTCCTTGAATTTTCGTGAATTCTGTGGAATTCTTTGAATTCCTTAAATTCTCTTGAATTCCTTAAATTCTCTTGAATTCTGTTAAATTCTTTGAATTCTTAAAAATCTTTCCATTCCTTTTAATTATTTACATTCTAAAAATTAAAAATCGAATTTACATTAGTGGTTATCTCTTCATTATTTTAATTTTCTGTTTTATCCTCCTTTATTCCTTAGCATTCTTTGAGTTTTCATTAAATCTTTTGGACTCTTGAATTCTTCTTAGTTTTTTTAATTTCATAAAATTTATTCGAATATTAAAAATTAAATTAATTCTTTAGGATTCGTATCGATTCTTTGAATCCTTTTAAATTCCTTGGATTCTTTTACATTTATTGAGTGATTTTCAGTTCTTTTAAATTCTCTAGAATTTTTTTTTAATTCCTTGAATTTTCTTGAATTCTGTTGAATTCTTCGAATTCTTTTTAATCTTTCTCATTCCTTTTAATTATTCACATTCTAAAAATTAAAAATTGTATTCAGATTAGTAGTTATCTTTTAATGTATTTAGTTTTCTGTTTTATTTGACTGTATTTCTTTGAATTCTTTAAGTTTTCATTAAATCTTTTAAACTCTTTCAAATTCTTCTTAGTTTTTTTAATTCTATAAAATTTATTTGAATTCTTTATAAATCTTTTAATTCATAAGGATTCATATCAATTCTTTAAATGCTTTTTAATTTTGTCGAATCCACATTGAATTCTTTTAAATTTCTTGAATTCTTCTACATTCATCAAAAAATTTTCAGTTTTATCAAATTCTCTAGAATTCTTTTCAATCCCTTGAATTTTCTTAAATTCTGATGAATTCTTTTAATTCTTCAAATTCTTTTTAATTCTTTCTATTCCTTTTAAATATTTACATTCTAAAAATAAAAAATTGAATTCAAAATAGTGGTTATCTTTTAATTCTTTTAATTTTTTTGTTCTATTCTTATGTATCCCTTTGAATTCTTTAAATTTTCATTAAATCTTTCGAATTCTTCTTAGTTTTTTTTTAATTCTATAAAATTCATTCAAATTCTTTAAAATTCTCTTAATTCTTTAAGATTTGTATCAGTTCTTTGAATTCTTTTTAATTTCGTTAAATCCACATTGAATTATTTCAAATTCTTTGGATTCTTTTACATCCATTAAATGATTTTCAGTTCTTTTAAATTCTCCAGAAAATTCTTTTTAATTCCTCGAATTTTCTTGAATTCTTTTCAATTCCGTGCATTTTTTTGAATTATTAAAATTTTTTTAAATAAAGAAATTAAATTTAGAATACTATTTATCTTTCAATTCTTTTTGAATATAGTTTTTTTTATTTAAATCCTTTCGAATTCTTTGAGTTTTCATTAAATCTTTTAGATTCTTTTCAAATTTTTCTCAGTTTAATGATTTCTGTATACTGCGTTCAAATGCTTTTTGATTCTTTAGATTTCCTTTCAATTTTTTGAACTCTCTGGAATCCATATTAAATTCTTTTAAATTCTTTGGATTCTTTTACATTCATTGAATGGATTTCAGTTTTTTCGAATTCCCTAAAATTCTTTTAAATATCTTAAATTTTGTCAAACTCTGTTCAATTATTTGAATTTTTTGAATTTTTTGAATTTTTTTAATACTTTTCATTCATTTCAATTATTTTCATTTTAAAAATTAAATTCGGAATAGTCATTATCTTTTATTTCTTTTAAATTCTCTTTCATTTCCCTGTATTCTTTTGAATTCTTTGAGATTTTATTCAATCTTTTCGACTCTTTAGAATTCTTATTAGTTTTATTTTTTCAATAAAATTCATTTGAATTCTGTGAAATTCTTTTAATTCTTGAGGATTCGTATCAGTTTTTTGAATTCTTTTAAAGTTCTTTAAATCCACATTAAATTATTTTTAATCCTTTAGATTCTTTCACACCCATGAAATGATTTTCAGTTCTTTTAAATTCTCCAGAAAATTTGTTTCAATCTTTACATTTTCTTGTATTCTGGTGAATTCTTTACATTCTTTCCAATCGTTTGCATTCCTTTTAATTATTTAAATTCTTAAAATAAAAACATTAGATTCATAATAGTAGTTAGCTTTTAATTTTTATGAAATCTGTTTTACTCTCCTGAACTCCTTTGAATTCTTTTAGTTTTCTCTCAATTTTTGAACTCTTTCGAATTCTTTTTGTTTTTTTAATTCTTTGAAATTCATTTGAATTCTTTGGAATTTTTTATTAATTGTTTAGATTTTGTTTCAAGTTTTTGAATTCTTTTAAATTATTTTGAACCCACATTGAATTTTTTCAAATTCTTTGAATTTTTTTCATTCATTAAATGATATTTAACTCTTTAGAATTTTTCGAAATTCTTTATTATTCCTTGAATTTTCTTAAATTCTGTTGAATTCTTTTTATTTTTTTGCATTTTTTCTATTTCTTCAAATTCTAAAAATTGAGAGATTAAATTTAAAATAGTAGTTATTTTTTAACCCTTTTTAATTCGATTCATTTTACTAAACTCATTTGAGTTCTTTAAAATTTTATTTAATCTCTTGTACTCTTTTGAATTCTTCTTAGTTTTTTTTTAATTCTATAACATTAATTTCAATTCTTTGAAATTCTTTTCAATTCTTTTTATTTCAGTTATTTCGAATTCTCGAGAATTCTATTAAATACCTTGAATTTTCTTAAATTCTTTGAATTCTTTTCAATCTTTTGCATTCCCTTTAATTACTTACATTTTCAAAATTAAGACACTTAATTCTGAATAGCAGTTTTTTTTA
The DNA here is from genome assembly GCA_032357855.1 of Amphibolips quercusostensackenii. NCBI lineage: Eukaryota > Metazoa > Arthropoda > Insecta > Hymenoptera > Cynipidae > Amphibolips > Amphibolips quercusostensackenii. The sequence continues at coordinate 191,568 of JAUELO010000005.1, read as the reverse complement.
CATCTTTTGAATTCTATTTCATTTTCTTTGTTGAATTTTTAAATTTTTATTAAATTATTTAGACTTTTAAATTTTTATCAGTTCTTTTGAATTGTTCTTACTTTTTTAAATTCTATCAAATTTATTTAAATTCCTTAGAATTCTTTTTAATTTTTTAGAATTCGTATCAATTCTTTAAATTCTTTCACAACCATTGAATGATTTTTAGTTCTTTTAAATTCTTCAGAAATCTTTTCAAGTCCTTGAATCTTGTTTATGTCTGTTGAATTCTTTGAATTCTTTTTAATCGCTTGCCTTTCTTTTAATTATTTAAATTCTAAGAATTATAAAATCGAATTCCAAATAGTAGTTATCTTTTTATTCTTTTGAATACTATTTCATTCTCCTGAATTCCTTTGAATTCTTTGATTTTTCATTCAATCTTTTGGACTCTTTTGGAGTATTCTTAGTTTTTTGAATTATATAAAATTCATTTAAATTCTTTAAAATTCTTTTCAAATCTTTAGAATCCTCATCAATTCTTTAAATACTTTTAAATTCTTTGGATTCTTTCACATTCATTGAATGATTTTCTGTTTTTTCCAATCCTCTGGAATTCTTTTGACTTTTCCTAAATCCACAATGAATTCGTTTGAATTCTTTGAATTCTTTTACATTTATTGAACGACTTTCAGTTCTTTCGAATTCACTGATATTCTTTTGAATTAGTCTTTCAGTTTTAATTGAATCTTATTTTCATAGAATTCATTTAAATTTTTTTTAGTTCTTTACATTTCGTTTCAAATTTTTGAATTCATTTGAGATCTCTTGAATTTACATTAAATTCTATTAATTTCTTTGAATACTTTTACATTTATTAAACGATTTTCAGTTATTTCAAATTCTCTCGAATTCTATTAAATTTCTTGAATTCTTTGGATTCTTTTCAATCCCTTGCATTCCTTACAATTATTTTAATTTGAAAATTAATTGAAATGAATTTAGAATTGTAGTTATATTTGTATCCTTTTGAATTCTGTTTCATTCTTTAAAATTTATTTGAATTCTTTGAGTTTTTATTCCATATTTTAGACTGTATTTAATTCTTCTCCGTTTCTTAAATTCTATCGAATTTATTCGAATCCTTTTTAGTTTTTAGATTTCGTTTCAATTTTTTGAATTCTGTTGAGATCTCTTGAATCCATATTAAATTCTTTTAAATTCTCTATATTCTTTTCAATTCATTTAATGATATTTAGTTTTTTGAATTCTATAGAATTCTTTTAAATTCCTTGAATTTTCTCAAATACTGTTGAATTCTTTCAAATTTTTTTATCCCTTCTCTTCCCTTTAATTATTTATAATAGAGAAATTTACAAAATTGAATTCAGAATAGCTGTTATCTGCTAATCCTATGGAGTGCGGTTTTATTTTCCGGAATCCCTTTGAATTGT
>JAUELO010000005.1:164926-190035 GCA_032357855.1 Amphibolips quercusostensackenii | reverse complement strand
ATTCTTTGAGTTTCCATTCAATCTTTCAGACTCTTTTGAATAATTCTTTTTTTAATTCTATAAATTTTATTTTAATTCTTTAAAATTCTTTTTAATTCTTTTTAATCTACATTGCATTCGTTTGTATTCTTTAGTTTTTTCACATTCATTGAACGATTTTCAGTACTTTCGAATTCTCTAAAATCCAAATTAAGGCCGTGCATTCCTTTTAATTATATACATTTTAAAAATTAGGAAACTTAATTCAAAATACTAGTTTTATTTGAATTTTTTTTAAATTCAGTTTTATTCACTTAAATCCTTTTGAATTCTTTGAGTTTTCATTCAATCTTCCAGACACTTTTCAATTCTTCTGAGTTTAATGAATTCTATATCATTTGTTCGAATTCTATTCAATTCTTCAAATTTTTTTTTAATATTTGAATTATTTTGAAATCTCTTGTATCCACATTGGATTCTTTTGAATTTCTCGGATTCTTTCACCGTTATTGAATGAATTTTCAGTTCTTCTGAATTTTCGAAAATTCTTTTCAAATCGTTGAATTTTTTTTTTGAATTCCATTAAATTCTTTGAATTCTATTGAATTCTTTTTAATCCTTTACATTCCTTTTAATTATTTGCACTCCAAATATTAAAAATTAAATTAAGAATAGTGGTTGTCTTTTAAATAATTTGAATTCTGTCTCATTCTCCTGAATTCCTTCAAATCCTTTGAGTTTTGTTATAATATTTTAAACTCTTTTGAATTCTTCTTATTTTTTTGAATTCTATAAAATTCATTTGAATTCTTTAAAATTCTTTGCAATTCTTTAGATTTTGTTTTAATTTATTGAAATCTTTTTAATTCTTTTCAATTCACATTGAATTCATTTGAATTCCTTGGATTCTTTTTAATTCATTGAATGATTTTCTGTTCTTTCAAATTCTCTGGAATTCTTTTGACTTCTCTTGAATCCACATTGAATTCGTAAACATTTTTTGTATTCTTTTACATTTATTGAACGAATTTCAGTATTTTCGAATTCTTTGAAATTCTTTTTAATTCCACGAATTTTTTTAAATACTATAAATTTTTTCTAATCCCTTGCGTTCGTTACAATAATTTAAATTCTTTTGAATTTTTTGAGTTTTTATTCAATATTTGGACTTTTTATTCAATATTTGGACTGTTTCTAATTCTTTTCAGTTTCTTGAATTCTATCAAATTCATTCAAATCCTTTCCAATTCTTTAGATTACATTTCAATATTTTTAATTCCCTTGAATTCACTTTGAATTCTTTTCAATTCTCTAGAGTTCTTTGACATTCCTTGTATTTTCTTGAATTCTGTTGAATTCTTCGAATTTTTTTTTATCCCTTGCTTACCTTTTGATTATTTAAATTATAAAAATTTCAAAATTAAATTCAGAATAGTAGTTATCTCTTATATTTTGAATATTGTTTTATATTCCTGAATCCCTTTGAATTCTTTGAGTTTTTATTCAATCTTTTAGAATCTTTTGAATTATTTATTTTTTTAGTTTTATAAAATTTATTCGAATTATTAAGAATTCTTTTTAATTCTTTAGAATTCGTATAAATTCTTTGAATTCTTTTCAATTCTTTTGAACTTCTTCGAATCCACTTTTAAATTGTTTTCATTTCTATGGATTTTTTTGCATTTATTAAACGATTTTCAGTTCTTTCGAATTCTCTAAAATTCTTTTAAATTCTCGGATTTTCTTGAATTCTTCAAATACTTTTTAATACCTTGCATTCCTTCCAATCATATCAATTCTAAATATTTTTAAAATTAAATTCATTATACTAGTTACATTTGAATTCTTTTGAATTTCGTATCAATTAATTAAATTCTTTTTAATTCCCTTTAATCTACCTTGAATTCTTTTAAATTCTTTGGATTTTTTACACCTATTGAATTATTTTCAGTTCTTTCAAATTCTATAAAATTCTTTAAAATTCTATTGAAGCCACGATTTAATTCGTATGAATTCTTTGGATTCTTTTGCATTAATTAAACAATTTCCAGTTCTTTTAAATTCTTTGAAATTTTGCTGAATTACTCGAATTTTCTTTAATTCTTTGAATTTTTTTTAATTCCTTGCATTCCTTACAATTATTCAAATTCGAAAAATTATGAAATTGAATTCAGAATATTAGTTATATGTGAATTCTTTTAAATTCTATTTCATTTTCTTAAATTCTTTTGAATTCTTTAAGTTTTCATTAAATCTTTTAGACTGTTTTGAATTCTGCTCATTTTTTTGAATTCAATAGAATTCATTCAAATTCTTTACATTTTGTTTTAATTTTTTGAATTCTTTTGAGATCTCTTGAATTTACTTAAAATTTTCTTAATTTCTTTGGATTCTTTTACAATCATTAAACGATTTTCAGTTATTTCAAATTCTCTCAAATTTTATTAAGTTTCTTGAGTTTTTTTTAAATTTGTAAATTCTTTTTAATCGCTTGCATTTTTTCTAATTACTTTAATTCTAAATATTAAGACATTAATTCTGAATAGTAGTTCTCTTTGAAATATTTGAATTCTATTTCATTCTCTTAAATTTTTCTAAATTCTTAAATTTATATTTAATCTTTTAGACTCTAAAATTCTTCTCAGTTTCTTGAATCCTATAGAATTCATTTAAATTCTTTTCAATTCTTTTTAATTCTTTAGACTTTGTTTAAATTTTTGGAAGTGTTTTGAATTCTCCTAAATCGACATTGAATTTGTTAAATTCTTTGGATTCTTTCACATTCTTTAAACGATTTTCAGTTTTTTCAAATTCTCTAGAAATCTTTTGAAGTCCTTCAATTTTCTTGAATTCCTTTAAATTCTTTGAGTTTCCAATTAATCTTTTGGACTCTTTCGAATTATTCTTTTTTTTTTAATTCTATAAAATTGCTTTGAATATTATTTAATTATTTTTTATTCTTTGCAGTTCGTATCAATTCTTTTAATTCTTTTGAATTCTCTTAAATCCACTTTAAGTTATTTTGAATTCCTTGTATTCTGTTACATTCATTGAATGATTTCCAGTTGTTTCAAATTCTCTAGAATTCTTTCGAATCCTCTTGAATTCACATTGTAAAATTCTTTTCAATTTCTCGAATTTCCTTGAATTCTTTGAATTATTTTTAATCCCTTTTATTCTTTTCAATTGTTTAAATTACATAAATTAAAAACTTTAATTCAGAATACTAGCCGTATTAGTATTCGTTTGAATTGAGTTTCATTCACATGAATCTTTTTGAATTCCTTGAGTTTTTATTCAATCTTTCAGACCCTTTTAAATTCTTCTCAGTTTAATCAATTCTATATCATTCGTTCAAATTTTTTTTCAATTCTTTAAAATTCGTTTCAATTTTTGGAATTATTTTGAATTCTCTTGAATCCACATTGAATTCTTTTAAATTCCTAGAATTATTTTACATTTATTCAATGAATTTCAGTTCTTTCGAATTCTCTAGAATTCTTTGTTATTCCTTGAATTTTCTTGAATTCTGTTGAATTCTTTTTATTCTTTTTCATCCCTTTTAATTATTTTCATTCTAAAAATTAAAAATTGAATTCTTTAAAATTCTTTTGATTCTTTAGGATTCGTATCAAATCTTTGACTTTTTTGGAATTTCGTTGGATCTACATTTAATTATTTTTTAATCTTTGGCTTCTTTTACATCCATTGAATGATTTTCAGTGCTTTTAAATTCTTTGTGAAATTTTTTTCAGTCCTTAAATTTTCTTGAATTCTGTTGAATTCTTCGCATTCCTTTTGATTATTTCAATTCTAATGGAATGAATTAAGTTCAGAATAGTAGTTATCTTTTAATTCTTATGAGATCTGTTTCATTCTCCTTAATTCCTTTGAATTCTTCAAGTTTTCTCTGAAGCATTTGAACTCTTTTGAATTCTTTTTAGTTTTTTAAATTCTATAAAATTCATTAGAATTCTTTGGAATCCTTTTTAATGATTTAGATTTTGTTTCAAATTTTTCAATTCTTTTGTATTCTCTTGAATGCACATTAAATTTTTTCAAATTTCTTCGGATTCTTTTCAATTCATTGTTTTATTTTCAGTTTTTTCAAATTCTCTAAAATTCTTTTTATTCCTTGAATTTTTTCCAATTCTGTTTCATTCTTTTCATTCCCTTGCATTCTTTTTAATTCTTTTAATTCTAAAAATGAAGAAATTGAATTAAAAATAGTAGTTATCTCTTAAGTCTTTTGAATTCTGTTTCATTTTCCTCAATTCCTTTGAATTCTTTGAGTTTTCATTCAATCCTTTGTACTCTTTTTAATTCTTCTCATTTTTTTAATTCTATAAAATTGATTTGAATTCTTTTAAATTCTTTTTGATTTCTTGAAATCTCCCTAATTATGCTGAATTCTATTTATTTTAGTTATTTTAAATTCTCTAGAAGTCCACTGAATTCCTTGAATTTTCTTAAATTTTTTAAATTCTTTTCAATTCCTTTCATTCCTTTCAATTACCTAAATATTCAAAATTAAAACACTAAATTCTGAATAGTAGTTATTTGGAAATCTTTTAAATTCTATTTTATTCTCTTAAATTTTGTTAAATGTTTAAATTGTTATTCAATCTTTAAAACTCTTGAATTCTTCTCATTTTCTTAAATTCTATAAAATACATTCAAAGTCTTCTCAATTAATTTTAATTCTTTAGACTTCGTTTGAATTTTTTAAATTTATTTTAATTCTCTTCAATCCACATTTAATTCGTTTAAATTCTTTGAATTCTTCTACATTCATTGAATGATTTTCAGTTCTTTTAAATTCTCTAGAATTTTTTTGAATTCTCTTAAATCTAGATTGAGTTCGTTTGAATTCTCCGGATTTTTTTACATTTGCTGAACAATTTTTCGTTCTTTTGAAATCTCGACAATTCTTTTATATTCCTCGATTTGTCTTGCATTTTTTGAATTCTCCTTAAACCCGTGTATTCCTTTCAATTATTTCAATTATAAAAATTAGGGAATTAAATTCAGAATACTAGCTATCTCTGAATTCTTTTGAATTTAGTTTAATTTAGTTCAATCTTTTTTAATTCTTCAAGTTTTCATTAAATCTGTTAAAATTATTTGAATTTTCCTCAGCTTGATAAATTATGTGTAATGCGTTCGAATTCTTCTCAATACTTTAGATTTCGTTTTAATTTTTGGGATTCTTCTGAATTCACATTAAATTCTTTTAAATCCTTTGGATTCTTTTACATTCATTGAATGAATTTCAGTTCTTTTGAGTTTCCTAAAATTCTTCTAAATTATCAATTTCTCAGACTAACTTTCAATTTTTTTAATCTCGTGAATTCCTTTGAATCCACTTTGGATTATTTTAAATTCTTTGTATTATTTCACATTAATTTAATGATCTTCAGTTCTTACAAATTCTCGAGAATTCTTTTGAATTCTATTGTATCCACATTGAATTTAAATTCTTCGGATTCTTTTAAATTCATTAAACTATTGCCACTTCTTCTGAAATCTCTACAAAAATTTAAATTACTCGAATTTTCTTGCATTTCTTTCAAGTATTTAAATTCTAAAAATAAGAAAATTAATTTCAGAATACTAGTTATCTTCGGATTCTTTTAAATTTATAGTTTCATTCAGTGAATTTCTTTTAAATTCTTTGAGTTTTTATTTAATTTTTTAGACTCTTTTAAATTTTTCTCAGTTTAATAAATTCTATATAAATCGTTCGAATTTTTTTCAGTTCGTCAGCTTTTGTTTTAATTTTTTGAATTCTTTGAATCCTTTAAATTGTTTTTATCCTTTTTATTCCTTTTGATTATTTACACTTTCAAATTTAAACGTTGAATTCAGAATAGTGGTTCTCTTTTAATTTTTTTGAATTCTGTTTCGTTTTCCTGAATTTCTCTGAATTCTTCAAGTTTTTTTTAATCTTTTAAACTCTTTTAAATTCTCCTTAGCTTTTTAAATTATATGAAATTTATTCGAATTCTTTGGAATTCTTTTTAATTTTTCAGATTAAAAAAAAAATAATTCTTTTGAATTCCCTTGGATCCACATTAAATTTTTTAAAAAATTTTGGATTCTTTTTAATTTATTAAATGATTCTCAGTTCTTTCGAATTCTCTAGAATTCTTTTAAGTTACTTAAATTCTGTTGAATTCATTGAATTGTTTTTTATTTCTTGCATTCCATTTAATTCTTTAAATTCTAATAATTAAGAAATTAAAATCAGAATACTGATTATCTTTCAATTCTTTTGAATTCTGTTTTATTTTCCTAAATCCCTATGAATAATTTGATTTTTTATTTAATCTTTTGGAATTTTTGAATTCTACTTATTTTTTTTAATTCTATCAAATTAATTGGAATTCTTTAAAATTCTTTTTAATTCTTAAGAATCTGTATGAATTCTTTGAATTCTTTCGAATTCTCCAGAATTTTTTTCTATTTTCTTGAATTTGCTTCAATTCTTTAAATTTATTTATATTCTAAACATCGAAACTATAAATTGAGAATAGTAGTTATCTTTAAATTCTCTTGAATTCTGTTTCATTCTCCTGAATTCCTTTGATATCTTAAATTTCCATTCATTGGTTTCGAGTCTTTAAAATTTTTTTTAATTATTTATAATTTGTATCAATTCCTTACATTCTTTAAAGTGTTTGAATTCTTTGGATTCTTTTAAATTATTTGTATTGCTGTGAATTCTGCTAAATTCTTTGAATTATTTTAAATTCTGTTGCATTTTTTGAATTCCGTAGAACTCTTTAAATCCTGTTGAATTCTTTTAATTCTTTTCAATCTCTTGCAATTATTTTCAATTATTTATATTTTGAAAATTTATAAATAAAATTCAGAATTGCAGTTTCTGGTGAATTCTTTTAAATTCTTTGAGTTTTTATTCAATCTTTTACACTTTTACTCTGTTGAATTCTTCGTACTCTGTAAAATACTTTGAATCCTGTTGAATTTTTTTTAATTCTTTGAGTTTTCATTCAATCTTTTAAACACTTTTGAATTTACCTTAGTTTTCTGAATTCTAAAGTATTTTGTCGAATGCTTTTAAAAAAATATTATTAATTACGATTCGTATCAATTCTATGTATTTTTCTTTTTAATTTCTTTAAATCCACTTTAAATTCTTGAAAATTTTTTGGATTCTTTTTAATTTGTTGAAAAAATTCCAGCTTTTTATATTTTCCCTAATTTTTAAAATTTTGTTAAATTCTGTAGATTATTTTCAATTATATTAATTTTGTTAAATTATTTGAAATCTGTTAAATTCTATTAATTCCTTTTAATCCCTTCCAATCCTTTCAATTATTCCAATTCTAAAACTTTGAAAATAAAATTTAGAAGAGCGGTCATCTTTGAATTCTTTTGAATTCTTTGAGTTTTCATTCAATCCTTTGGATTCTTTTGAATTCATCTCAGTTTTCTTATTCTATAAAATTTATTCAAATTTCTTACAAAATTGGTTAAACTTTTGAATTCTATAGAATTCATTCAAATTCTTTTTAATTATTTTCAACTCTCTAGACTTAGTTTCAATTTTTTTAATTCTTTTCAAATTTCATGAATCAACATTGAATTCGTTTATATTCTTTGGATTCTTGTACACTCGTTAAACGATTTTCAGTTCTTTGGAATTCCTTGAATTTTCTTGAATTTTTTTAATTCATTCTAATTCCTTGCATTCCTTTCAATTATTTAAATTCTAAAAATGGAGAAATTGAATTCAGAATATTTGTTATCTTTTAATTCTGTAGAATTCGTTTTCATTCTTCTGAATTCCTATGAATTCTGTGAGTTTTTTTCAGTAGATTAAACTTTTTTAAATTCTTATTAGTTTTTGAATTCTCTTCAATCCACATTGAGTTTGTTTAAATTCTTTGGATTCTTTTACATTCATTGAAAGATTTTCAGTTCTTTCGAATTCTCTAGAATTCTTTTGAAGGCCTTGAATTTTCTTGAATTCTGTTGAATTCTTCAAATTCTTTTTAATTCCTTGCATTCCCTTTAATTATTTAAATTCTAAAAATGGAGAAATCGAACTTAGAATAGTTGTTACCTTCTAATTCTTTTAAATTCGTTTTCATTATTCTGAATTCCTTTGAATTCTTTGAGTTTTCTTTTAATAGTTTAAACTTTTTTGAATTCTCACAAGTTTTTTGAATTCCATAAAACTCATTTAGATTCTTTAATTCTTTTTAATTCTTTACACTTTGTTTCATTTAAAAAATTTTATTGAAGTCTAAAATCCACAATTAACTTGTTTAAATTCTCTGCATTCTTTCACATTCATTGAATGATTTTTAGTTCTTTCCAATTCTCTCGAATTCTTTTAAGTTATCTAAATTTTCTTGAATTCTGTTAAATTCTTTTAAATCGCTTTAATTCTGCTTAATTTTTTAAATTATGAAAGTGGAGAAATTGAATTAAGAGTAGTAGCTATCGTTTCATTCTTATGAATTCTGTTTCATTCTCCTGCATTCCTTTGAATTCTTTAAGTTTTCTTTTAATCTTTTGAACTCCTTAAAATTTTTAAATTTTTTTAATTTAGATAAAATCATTCGAATTCTTTGAAATTCTTTTCAATTCTTCAGATTCCGTTTCGATTGTTTGAATTCTTTTGATTCTCTTGAATCCGCTTTGGATTCTTTCAAATTCTTTGGATTATTTTCAATTTATTGAATGATTTTCGGCTCTTTCAAATTCTCTAGAATGCTTTCAAGCTACTTGAATTCTCTTGAATTCTTTTAATTTCCTTGCATCCCTTTTTAATTATTTAAGTTCTAAAAATTGAATTCATAATAGTAGTTATCTTTTAATTCTTTCAAATTCTGTTTTATCTTCTGAATTTCTTTAAATTCTTTGACTTTTCTTTTAATCGTAGGGTCTCTCTTGAGTTCTTCTTAGAATTCTCTAGAATACTTTTTAATCCTTTAAATTTCCTTGAATTTCTTGAATTCTTTTAAATGCCTTAAATTCTTTCAGTTTTCTTTCAATTCTTTGGATTCTTTTACATTCATTGATTGATTTTCAGTTCTTGCGAGTTCTTTAGAATTCTTTTGAATTCCTTGAATTTTCGTGAATTCTGTTAAATTCTTTGAATTTATTAAAAATTCTGGAAATTGAGAAAATGAATTTAAAATAGTAGCTATCTTTTAATTCTTTTGAATTTTGTGTAATTCTTCTAAATTCTTATGAATTTTTGAGTTTTTATTCTTTAATTCTTTTTAATTCTTTAGAATGCGTATCTATAATTTAAATTCTTTAAAATTCCCTTGAATCTACTTTGAATTCTTTTAAAATCTGCAAATTCTTTTTAACTCAATGAATGATTTTCAGTTCTTTTAAATTTGCTTAAGCTTTTTTAATTCTTTTGAAATTTTTAAGGTTCATGAATTCTTTGGATTCTTTTGAATTATTTTATTTGTTTTGAATTCTGTTTAATTCTTTGAATTTTGTTAAATTCTTTAAATTCCGTAGCTTTTTCAAATTCCGTAGAATTTTTTTAATCTTGTTGAATTCTCTTGTTTCTGTTGAATCCTTGAATTCTCTGTAATCTTTTGCAATCCTTTCAATTAATAATATTCTAGAAATTTCAAAATAAAATTCAAAATAGTAGTTATCTTTTAGTTGTTTTAGTGTTTATTTCATCTTTTGGACTTTTTTTAATTCTCTTCATTTTTTTGAATTCTATAATATCATTAGAATTCTTAAAAATTTTTATTTAATCTTCAGAAATCGTATCAATTCTTTGAATTCTTTTGAATTTTATGGAATCCACTTTAAATTTCTTTAAAGGCTTTGGATTCTTTTTAATTCATTAAAAAATTTTCAATTGTTTTCAAATCGTAAATTTTTTGAATTCCTCTCAGTTCTTTGACTTATTTTAAATCCTTTGAAATTTTTTAATTCTGATAAATTTTTTGAACTCTTTCAATTTTGTAACAATATTTTAAGTTCATTAAATTCTTTGAACCCTATTGAATTATCTCAATTCTGTTGAATTATTTGAATTCTGTTGAATTACATTAAATTTTTGAAATTCTGTTGAATTACATTAAATTTTTGAAATTCTGGTAAATTCTTTGAATTCTTTGAATTCTGGTGAATTCTTTGAATTCTGTTAAATTATTTGAATTCTTTTGAATTCTTTGCATTCTTTTGAATTCTTGGAATTCTTTTGAATTCTTTGAATTCTGTTTAATTCTTGGGATTCTGTTGAATTCTTTGAATTCTGTTGAATTCTTTGAATTCTGTTAAATTCTTTGAATTCTGTTAAATTCTTTGAATTCTGTTAAATTCTTTGAAGTCTGTTGAATTCTTTGAATTCTGTTGAATTCTTTGAATTCTGTTAAATTCTTTGAAGTCTGTTGAATTCTTTGAATTCTGTTGAATTCTTTGAATTCTGTTGAATTCTTTGAATTCTGTTAAATTCTTTGAATGCTGTTGAATTCTTTGAATTCTGTTGAATTCTCTGTCTTATGTTAAATTGTTGGAATTCTGTTGAATTATTTGAATTGCATTAAATTCTTTGAATCCTGTTGAATTCCTTGTATTATGTTAAATTAATTGAATTCTGTTGAATTCTTTCAATTGCTTTTAATCCCTTCTAATCTTTTCATTTATTTATATTCTGAAACTTTAGAAATAAAATTCAGAATTGTAGTTATCTTTGAATTCTTTTGAATATCCCGAGTTTTAATTCAATATTTTGACCCTTTTGAATTCTTCTTAGCTTCTTGAATTCTACAGAAATCATTAGAATCCTTTGAAATTAATTTTAATTCTCTAAAATCGTTTAAATTATTTGCAGTTCTTTTTAATTCACTTGAATTAATTTTTTTTTTTAACTTTTAATTCTTCGAAAGTGTTTAAATTCTTTGTATTTTTCTAAATTCTTCCTGTTTTTTTTTTTTAATTTTTTTGTATCCTTGAAATTATTTTGAATTCATTAAATTATTTTGAATTTTTAAATTTATTTTTAATTCTTTTAATTTGTTTTAATTCTTTGAATGCTTTTAAATTCTTTGGATTCTTTTTATATCATTGACTGATTATCAGTCCTTTCTGATTCGCTTAATTTTTTTTTAATTCTTTTGAAATCTATCAATTCTTTAGATTCTTTTTAATTATTTGAATTCTTCTAAATTCTGTTGCATTCCGTTAAATTCTTTAAATTCCGTAGAATTCTTTAAATTCTGTTAAATTCTTTTATTTCTGCTGAAGTAATTGAATTTTTTTTAATCTCTTTTAATACTTTCCTTGAATCCACTTTGAATTCTTTAAAATTTTTTGGATTCTTTTTGATTCATTAGAAGATTTCCAGCTCTTTCCAATTTGCTTAAATTTCTTTAATTCTTTGAAATTCTTTGAATTCTTCAAAATTTTTTTAATTCTGCTAAATTTAATGAATTCTGTAGAATTTTGATTAATTCTTTGAATTCTGTTGAACTATTTGAGTTCTTTTAAATTATTCGAATTCTTCGAGTTTTTTATCAATCTTTTAGACTCTTTAGAATTCTCCTTAGTTTCTTATATTCTATTGAGTTCGTTCAGATTTTTTTCAATTCTTTTTAATTCTTTAGTATTCGGAATTGTTTGAATTCGCATGGATTTCCATAAATTCACTTGAAATTTTTTTTTAATTTCGAATTCTTTTTGCATTCTTCTGAATTCTTTGTGTTTTTTGTAATCATTCAAATTCTTTTGTATTCTTAAAATTATTTTAAATTTATTGAATTATTTTAAATTTATAAAATTATTTTTGATTATTTTAATACCTTTGAATTATTTTATAACTTTTTAATTCTTTGAATTCTTTTGAATCCATTAAATCCTCTAAAAATATTCTTTTAATAGTATTATATTAGTACATTTTAATTATTTTTAATTTTTTTCATTTCTCTGTAATTCTTTTTAATACTTTGAATTGCCTTTTATTCATTTAAATTCTGTGAATTTTCCTCAATTCTTTTAAATTTTTTAAATTCGCTTTGTGTATTAAAAATTCTTTAAATTATCTTATATCTCTTGAATTCTCTTTAATTATTTTAAGTCTCTCTAAATTTTTTAAATTATTTTCAATTCTTTGAATTTTGCTAACTTATTTCCATTTTTTCAATTTTCTTTAATTATTTTGAATTCTGTGAAATTATTTAAATTTTCTTAAAGTCATTCCAATACTTTCAATATTCTTTAATTCTTTTGTACTTTTTAGTATGCTCTTAATTTTTTTTTAATTTATTCAATTTTCTTAAATTATTTAATTTTTATTATTGGGATTTTCTTGAATTCTTTTTAACCCTGATTTTTTTTTAATTTTTGGAATTCTTTCCAGTTCTTTTAAATTCTTTTCAATTATTTGAATTTTCTTCAATTCTTTGCTCTTATTTTGAATTATCTTAAATTTTTTTAAATTATTTATTTTGAATTCTTTAAATTGTTTTCAATTCTTTCAATTTTATTGAATCCTCTCAAATTCTCCTGAAAAGTCTTGGATTCTCTTTAATTCTTTGACTTATCTTAAAATTTTTCAATTACCTTGAAACCTTTTAATTATCTCATATTATTCAAATTATCTTGAATTTTTTGAATTATATTGAAATCTTTAAATTATATTTAATTTCCCTCAATTCTCTTGAATTCTCTTAAATTCTTAGAATTTTTTTTCAATGTTTGAATTTTCTCTACTCTTTCGGATTTCTTTCAATTCACGCAAACTATTTTTAATTCTTTCCAATTCTTTTAATTTCTTTATTCTCTTAAATTCTCTTTAAATCTCTTAAATTATTTTCAATTATTTGAATTTTCTTCAGTCTTTTGAATTGTATTAAAATCTCTTAAATTGTTTTTAATTCATCTTGATTTTTTTTAATTTCCCTAAAGTCCTTGCATTCTTGGAATTCTCTTAAATTCTTTTATTCTTATGAATTCTTTAAATTTACAATAATTCTTTTGTTTTTTCTTTATTCTTTAAATTGTCTCTCTACTTTTTTGGATTCTATTTAAATCTCGAAAACTATTTTGAATTCTTTTCAATTCTTTTAATTTTCTTTGACTTTTCTTTAATTTTCTGAAAATCTCTTTGAATCTCTTTAATTATTTTTAATTCTTTGAATTTTCTGCAATCTTTTGAATTCTATTCAACTGCAATAAATTGTCTTGAATCCTTCTTGATTCTTTGAATTCCCTGGAATTCCGTGAATTCTTCTTGATTTTTTGAATTCATCTAAATTTCGAAAATTCTTTCGAATTTTTTTAATCCTCTTAATTCTTTAGTTTTTCTGAATTCTATGAATTCTCTTTAATTCTTTTGATTCTTTCTTTGATTGTTTGAATTTTGTCTACTCTTTCAGATTCTATTCAATTTTCAAAATTATTAAAAAATTTTTTCAATTCTTCTTACTGTATTTAATTCTCTTGCATTCTTTTTGAATATCTTTAATTATTTTTAATTCTTTGAATTTTCTTTAATTTTTTTAATTCTGTTAAAATCTCTTAGATTGGCTTTAATTTTTCTTGATTTTTTTATATTTTCTTAAATTTCTCAAATTCTCTTGAATTCTTCAAATTCTCCTAAGCTTTTTTATTTTTCTGAATTCTTTGACCTCTATTCATTTTTTAAATTATTTTTGTAATTGTTTGAAGTTTCTCTACTCTTTTGGATTACATTTAATTTTCGTAAAGTATTTTGAATTCTTTTCAATGCTTTGGAATTTTCTTTGAGTTTTTTAATTCTCTCTAAATTCTCTCTCTTTGAATTTTCTTCTATCTTTTGAATTCTATTCAACTCCCTTAAATTGTTTTAATTTATTCTTGATTCTTCTTGATTCTCTTAAATTTCGTGAATTCTCTTGAATTGTCTGAATTTTGCTTAATTCTTTTATTCTCCTGAATCCTCTTGAATTTTTCTTATTCTTTTATTTCTTTAAATTCTTTTCGATTTTTTGAGTTCTTTTCAATGCTTTAAATTCTCTTCAGTTTTCTTAAATTTTCTTCATTCTTTTTTCAATTCCTTGAATTTTTTCCAATCTTTTGGATAAAACCCAATTCTCGTAAACTATTTTGAATTCTTTTTTTAATTCTTTGAACTTTCTCTACTTTTTCTGCTTTTATTCAATTCTCTTTAATTCTGTTTATATCTCTTTAATTATATTCAATTCTCTGAATTTTCTTCAATCTTTTGAATTCAATTTAACTCCCTAAAATTGTTTTGAATTCTTCCTGATTCTTTGAATTCTTTTAAATTCTTTAAATCTTATGAATTCTTTAAATTCTCTTTAATTCTTTCCATTATTTTTTTAGATCTGGAGATTTTCTGAACTCTTTTGGATTCTATACAATTCTCGTAAATTATTTTGAATTTTTTTCAATTTTTAAAATTTTCTTTGGACTTTCTTCAATTTCCTTTGAATCTCTTTAATTATTTTCAATTCTTAAAACTTCCTTCGATCTTTTCAAATCTATTCAACTCCCTTAAATTCTTCCTGATTCTTTGAATCCGCTTAAATTCCACGAATTCTATGCAATTGTTTGAATTTTTTAATTCTCATGAATTCTTTAAATGCTCTTCAATTTTTCTAAATTCTTTAAATTCTATTTAATCTTCTATAATTCTTTTAATTTTTGTATTCTTTGATTTTTTACACTCTTTCGGATTCTATTCAAATCTCGTAAACTATTTTTAATTCTTTTTAAATCTTTTAATTTTCTGTAATTCTCTTAATTTTCTTCCAATCTCTTTATATATTTTTTATTAATTAAATTTTATTCAATCTTTTGAATTCTATTTAACTCCATTAAATTGTCTTGAATTTTTCTTTTTTTTTTTAATTCTCTTAAATTCTGTCAATTCTTTTGAATTCTCTTTAATTCTCTTTAATTCTTTAAATTTGTTTTAATTTTTTGAATTTTCTCTACTCTTTTGGATTTTACTCAATTTTCGTGAAATATTTTGAATTCTTTTCAATGCTTTTAAATTTCCTTTGAGTTTTTTTTAATTATTTTAAATTCTCTTCAAATCTCTTCAATTATTCTTAATTCTTTGAATTTTCTTCTATTTTTTTAATTCTATTCAACTCCCTTGAATTGTCTTGAATTCTTCTTGGTTCTTTGACTTCTCTTAAATTCTATGGATTCTCTTGAATTCTTTAAATCCCTTCAAATTCTTTAATTCTTCTGAATTCTTTGAATTCTTTTAATCCTCTACAATTCTTTGAATTTTTTCTTTAGTTTTTTATGCTCTTTCGTATTCTATTTAATTCTCGTTAACTTTTTTCAATTCTTTTCAGTTCTTTTAATTTTCTTTAATTCTCTTAATCTTCTTCAAATCTCTTTATATATTTTCAATTTATTGTAATTTATTCAGTCTTTTCAATCCTGTGGAACTCCATTAAATGGTCTCTAATTTCTCTTGTTTTTTTTTAATTTTCTCAAATTCCGTCAATTCTTTTGAATTCTCTTTAATTCTCTTTTATTCACTCAATTTTCTTCAATTGTTTGAATTGCATCTACTCTTTTGGATTCTACTTAATTCTCGTAAAATATTTTGAATTCTTTTCAATGCTTCTAAATTTTTTGTTAGTTTTCTTTTTAATTCTCTCAAATTCTCTCCAAATCTCTTCAATTATTTTCAATTCTTTGAATTTCCTTCTATCTTTTGAATTCTATTCAACTCCTTTAAATTATCTTGAATTCTTTTTGGTTCTTTAAATTCTCTTGAATTCTTGAAATTCACTTAAATTATGTAATCCCCCTGAATTCTTTAAATTCTTTTTAATCCTCTATAATTCTTCTAATTTTTTTATTCGTTAATTTTTTCTACTCTTTCGGATTCGATTTAATTCTCGTAAACCATTTTGAATTATTTTTAATTCTTTTCGATTCTTTTAATTTTCTTCAATTCTCTTAATTCTCTTTAAATCTCTTTATATATTTTTAATTCAATTAATGTTATTCAATCTTTTGAATTCTCTTCAACTCCATTAAATTGTCTTGAATTTTTCATGTTTTTTTAAATTCTCTTCAATTCTTTTAATTTTCTCTAATTCTGTCAAATTCTTTTTAAATCTCTCTAATTATTTTTAATTTTTCAAATTATCTTTAAACTTTTGTATTCTATTAAAATCTCTTCAATTGTTTTGCATTCTTCTTGATTTTTTTAATTCCCTTAAATTCCGTGAATTCTCCTGAATTCTTTAAATTTTTTAATCTTCCTGAATTTTTTAGATCTCCTGAATTTTTCAAATACTCTCTAATTCTCTTTAATTCTTTTAATTCTTTTTAATTCTGTGAATTTTTTCTACTCTTTTGGATTCTATTCAATTCTCTTAGATTCTTTAAATCTCCTGAGTCATTTGAATTCTTTTCAATACTTTTAATTCTTTCTACAATTGTTTGCATTCTTTACTCTTTTAGATTCTATTCACTTCTCGTAAATTATTTTGAATTCTTTTCAATTCTTTTAATTTTCTCTGAGTTTTCTTCAATTCTCTTAAATTTACTTGAAATCTATTCAATTATTTGTATTCTTTTTAATTTTCTTAATTTTTTGAATTCTTCTTTACACTCCCTTAAATTGTCTTGAGTTCTTCTTGATTCTTTTAAGTCTCTCAAATTCCGTAAATTCTCTAGAATTCTTTTAAGCTCATTAATTCTTCTGAATTCGTTGATTTTTCTTTGATTCTCTATAATTCTTTTAATTTTTTTTAATTTTTTAATTTTTCACTACTCTTTTGGAATCTATTTAGTTCCCGTAAACTATTTTGAATTCTTTTCAATTCTTTTAATTTTCTTTGAGTATTTTTTAAATCTCTTAAATTCTCTTTAAATCTATTTAATTATTCAATTTGTTTTTTAATTTTCTTGACTCTTCTAAATTCTATTCAACTCTCTTAAATTGTCTTGAATTCTGCTTAATTTTTTGAATTCTCTTAAATTCTCCTGAATTCTTTAAATTCTCTACAATCATTTTTAATTCTTTTTTTTAATTCATGTAAGCTATTTTGAATTCTTATTTATTCTTTTGATTTTCTTCAAGTTTTCTTTAATTTTCCTAAATTATCTTTAAATCTATTTAATTATTATTAATTATTTTAATTTTCCTCATTATTTTGAATTCTAATCAAATTCCTTAAACTCTCTTGAAGTCTTCTTGATTCTTTGAATTCTCTTAAATTCCGTAATTCCTTGAATTCTCTTAAATTCCCTCATTTCTCTTGAATCATTTGAATTCAATTAAATTCTGTAATTCTCCTAAATTTTTTTAATTCTCTACAATCCTTTTTAATTCTTTTTTTAATTCTCGTAAACTATTTTAAATTCTTTTCAATTCTTTTAATTATCTTCGAGTATCCTTTAAATAAATTGAATTCTCTTTCAATCCCTTAAATTCTCTTTCAATCTATTTTATAAATAAATTTTTTTTTATTTTCTTAAATCTTCTGAATTCTATTTAACTTCCTTGAATTGTCTTGAATTCTTCTTGATTCTTTGAATTCTCTTAAATTCCGCAATTGCTCTTGAATCATTAAAATTCTCTTACATTCTTTAATTCTCCTGAATTCTTTGAATTCTCTACAATCCTCTTTAATTCTTTTTTTTCTATCAATTCTCGTAAACTATTTTAAATTTCTTTTGAATCTTTTAATTCTCTTCGAGTATTCTTTAAATCTCTTGAATTTTCTTTAAATCTATTTAATTATCAAATTTTTTTTTAATTTTCTTGAATATTCTGAATTCTATTCAACTCCCATAAATTGTCTTGAATTCTTCTTGATTCTTTGAATTCTCTTAAATTCCCTAATTTCTCTTGAATATTTGAATTCTTTTAAATTCTGTAATTCTCATGGATTTTTTTAATTTTCTTCAATCCTTTTTAATTCTTTTTTCAATTCTCGTAAACTATTTTAAATTCTTTTCAATTCTTTCAATTATCTTCGAGTATCCTACAAATCCCTTGAATTCGTTTAAATCCCTTAAATTCTCTTTCAATCTATTTTATTAATGATTTTTTTTTAATTTGCTTGAATCTTCTGAATTCTATTTACATTCCTTAAATTGTCTTCAATTCTTCTTGATTCTTTGTATTCTCTTAACTTCTGTAAATTCTCTTAAATCATTTAAAATTTCTTAAATGCTTTAATTCTCCTCAATTCTTTAAATTCTCTACAATCCTCTTTAATTCTTTTTTTTTCTCGTAAACTATTTTGAATTCCTTTTAAATCTTTTAATTCTCTTTGAGTATTCTTTAAATCTCTTGAATCCTCTTTAAATCTATTTAATCAATAAATTTTTTTTTTAATTTTCTTGAATCTTCTGAATTTTATTCAACTCGCTTAAATTGTCTTAAATCCTTCTTGATTCTTTGAATTCTCTTAAATTCCGTAAATTCTCTTGAATCATTTGACTTCTCTTAAATTCTTTAATTCTCCTGCATTCTTTGAATTATCTACAATCGTCTTTAATTCTTTTTTCAATTCTCGTAAACTATTTTGAATTCTTTTTAATTCTTTCAAATTTCTCGAAGTTTTCTGTAATTTTCCTAAATTATCTTCAAATCTATTTAATTATTATTAATTATTTAAATTTTCCTCATTATCTTGAATTCTATTCAAATCACTTAAATTGTCTTGAATTTTTCTTGATTCTTTGAATTTTCTTAAATTCCGTAAATTCTCTTAAATTCTTTAATTCTGTTTAATTCTCCTGAATTATTTTCATTTCTTTTAATTCTTTTTCTAATTTTTAAAATTTTCTCTGCTCTTTTAGATTCTAGTCAAATCTCGTATGCTATTTTAATTTCTTTTCAATTCTTCTAATTTTGCTTGAGTTTTCTTCAATTCTATTAAATTCTCTTTAAATCTCTAATTATTTTTAATTTTTTGTATTTTCTTCCAACTTTTAAATTCTGTTCAACTCCCTTAAATTGTCTTAAATTCCTCTTGATTCTTTAAATTCTCATTAATTCTTTAATTCTTCTGAATTCTCTTGAATTCTTTGAATTCTTTTAATGATGTTAATTATTTTAATTCATTCTAATTATTTTAAATATTCTAATTCTTTTACTTCTTTGAAATTCTTGAGTTCCTTCCAATCATTTGAATTCTCTTGAATCCTCTAAAATTTTCCTAATTCTTTTTTTAATTCTTTGAATTTTTTCTAATTTGTTCTCTTTTAATTCCTATAAATTATCTTCAATCCTCTTTAATGCTTTTCTTTTTTCTCTTCAATCTTTCGAATTCCATTCAACTCGCTTGAATTATTTTGAATTCTTTTCGATTCCTTGAATTCTTTTGAATTCTTTACAATTAATTAGTCTTATTAATTTTGCAATCGTTTTAATGCTCTTTAATGATTTCAATTATTTATTAATAATTAAATTAAATATTATTAATAATAATTAATTATTTATTTACAAATACCTCAAACTGACTAATTGGAATAAAATTTGCATTTTTGACAAACTCGATCCAAACGTTTATTGTAATCGAAAAAAGAAAAAAAAAAGTAAACTTGTGAACAATGCAGTATGGATAATTGAGATTAAGATTTGAGATTTTTGAAAAATCTAGTTGATACTGAGTGGATAAATTGTAAAGAGTAGAGTCTAGAACTATAGAGTCCTCAAGAGCCCTTCACCTGTTGCCAGGCCTTCTCTCTCCTTTCGTTTTCTTTCTTTCTTTCTTTACTTCTTTATTTCTTTCTTTCGTCCTTTCCTTCTTCCTTTCTGTCTTGCTTGCTGGCTCGTTTGCTTCCATCCTGCTTGTCGACTCCTACCTCTGCCTTATGCTGCCATTTCCTATCGGCGCGGCGTCCCCCTATCCTATCCGGACCAGGTCCCAGACTGTCGTGAATTCTCGTAGGGATACGATCACGTGACGATCGCGAGTGTGAGTACCACTTCGGTCCTTCAAGAATTTCGCAAGATCGCTCGATTTCGATCCAGGGAGAGGATTTATTTCATTTTTTTTATCGACGCTAAAAAGAAGAAATGCCGTTTTTAAAAAAAGGTATGATCAATTTAACATTTTTTTTTGCAAAAATATATATATTTTTTAATTATAACATTTTTATAATATATAACAAAATTTAGATTATTATATATTTTATAATGTGTTCATATTTATCATTTAATATTAATTGTTTATTTTTATAAATTCTGTTATAAAATGTCCTCGGTAGAAATTTATTTTTAAAATAATATACAAAAAAGTAGAATAAAATAGAAAAATGCGTGCATTAAAAGAAATTCCAATTTTTGTAAAAATTATTTTTTTTCTTAATTTCAAGAATTTCGCAAAATCTCTGGATTTCGTAGACGACTGAAAATCCCGGAAAATTATTCCCGAAGCTGCAGAGTTCCCGAATCGAAAACTTCCCGAATAATAAAATTCCCGACATTTTATAATATTGAATTTAAAAATTCTCGACAGTAAATTCTTGAATTACAGAATTACCAAATTTAAACAATAAACAAATTTTTCCAATATTATTTATTTATTAAAAATATAATAATTAAATATTTTTATCAGGAAAAAAATTATTTTTATAGTTTAAAGTTTCTAAAATTATTGTTTGAATTTAAAATTAAAGATAAATTAGACAAGTCAAAATATGAAATCACTAAAGCAGCTTCATTAATTAAAACTCCTTATAAGACAAATATTAAAATTACAGTCAAATCATAAAATTTAAAATAAAATAAATTAACATTCATTTCATTACTATTAAAATTTAATTTTTTAATTGATATTATTTCCAATAACATTATATTTAAAAATAAGATTATTCAAGCAATAATTTTCGAAACTTTAAACATTGAAAATAATTTTTTTTAGGAAAATATTTGATTATTTTATTTTTTATAAATAAATGATAATTATAAAAAAAATTTAATTGTTCAAATGGACGAGTGAAAAATCCCGGAAAATAAAATTCCCGGCAGACAATGGCCGAATTATAAAATACCCGAACAAGAAAAATCCCGAATATAAACAACTGAAACTTTAATTTCATAAATTAAAAAACAAATTTAATATTATAAATTCCGGAATTTCATTATTCGGGAAGTTTCAAATTTAGTAATATAATAAGCTTTCGGGAATTTCATTATTTGTTAATTTCCCGAATCGGAAATTTCATTATTCAGAAATTTTTTTATTCGTGAATTTTATTATTTGGGAATTTCACACTATCGGGATTTTTATTTTTCGGGATTTTGCACTCGTCCCCGATTTCGATCCAGGGAAAAGATCTATTTCCAGTTTTTTTCAACGGACTCTAAAAAAAAGAACTACCATTTTATAATTTATTTTATGTTTGTAAATAAATTTGTTTCAAATATGTTTATAAAATTTAGAAAATTATTATAATACACAATAATAATCTATAATAAAATTTATATACATATTATAATATATTGTATAATGTATTATTATTTATTATTTAATATTTATTTTTATAAATTTTATTATAAAAAGTCCGTGGCAGAAACTTAAAAAAATATATACAATAAAGTAGAACAATATGCGCATTGTTAAAAAAATTTCTCAAGATCGCTCGATCAATTTAACTAATTTTTCTTTTGCTAAAATATATTTTTCAAATTATAGCATTTTTTTAATATATAATAAAATTTATAAATTATTTATGCATTATTATTTATTTTTATACATTTTATTATAAAATATCCGCGGAAGAAATTTGTTTTGAAAACAATATACAATACAGCAGAACATTGCGCGCATTGCTAAAAAAATTACAATTTTTAAGAAAATTTAAATTTTTACAATTTTACGATTTTCGAAAAAATTGTACAATACAATAAATAAATAAATTGAATACAATCAATTACAATAGAGTAGAAAAATTCGCGAATTTTTAAAAAATTACAATTTATCGTGAAAATTGTAATTATTAGTAAAAATTTCCAGAATTCCGCAAGACAGCTCGATTTCGATCCAGGGAGAGGATTTATTTCGATTTTTTTGTAATCGATTATAAAAAGAAGAAATGCCGTTTTTAAAAAGTGGTATGATCAATTTAATATTTTTTTTTGCAAAAATATATTTATAAAAATTATAACATTATTATGATATACAATAATAATGTAAAATAAAATTTATATATAAATATTATCATATAATATATGATGTATGAATAGTCATTATTTAATTTTATTTGTATAAATTTTATTATAAAATATACTTCGTAGAAATGTATTTTAAAAACATTTCACAATTAATCGAGTTTTCAAAAATAAATTTATAAAAATTATAACATTATTATAATATATAATTTATAAATATTTATTATTTAATATTTATTTTCATAAGTTTTATTATGAAATATTTCTGCAAGAAATTTGTTTTTTAAATAATATACAATAAAGTGGAACAATGAGTTCATTGTTAAAAAAATTAGAATTTTCGCGAAAATTGTTATTTTTTGTAAAAATTTCAATAATTTCGCAAGATTGATCGTTTTTTTTTTTATTTCACTCTGAAAAGAAGAAATTCTATTTTGAAACAGAGGTGGTCAATTTTACTTTTTTTTGCAAAAATTGATTTAAAAATGTTAACATTATTATAATATATAATAAAATTTATATGCAAATATTCCTATATAATTTATAATGTATTAATATTTATTAGTATAAAATTTATTATAAAATATCCCTAGTAGAAGTTTGTTTTAAAAATAATATACAATAAATTACTATACAGTGGAACAATGCAAAAATTGTGACGTTTTTAAAAAGGCGCATGATGTATGTAATTTTTTTTTTTAATTAATTGCAAACATTTATTTTAAAAAATATTATAATAGTGCATTATTATATAATAATATATAATAAAATGTATATATAAATATTATTTTTAAAATATTAATATTTAATTATTAATATTGAATATTTTCTTTTATGAGATTCAGCAAAATAGTTCAATTTCAAACCAAAAATAAAATGAATTTTCATCTGAAGTTTAAAATCTTCAACTAAAAAAATTAATTTTCAACCCAGTCGCTAAATTTTTTACCCAAAATATGAATTTTTCACCAAGATTAACATTCCATCACAGAAGTTGAATTTTTAACAAAATATATATAAATCCGCCACCAAAATAGATTAATTTTTTAATTAAACTGTTGCATTATGTTGGACTTTTGCCCAAGAAAAATTTTACAGTCAAAAAAGATAAAAAATATTTTCATGAATTTTCAACCAAAAGTTATAAAATTATTTTTTAAGTCTGATTTCATTAAGTTTCCACGAAAATTTAATTAAATGAATCTATATGAATGGTGGGGGGGGGACGTAGAAAATTTTAGAAAACACATAGTTATATGGAATATAGGCGATTAAAAAATTATTAAATAAAATAATAAATAAAATCGAATGATTTTATTTTATGAAAATACTTTCTAGTTTATTCAACATTAATTATTATCTTAAAGAACAACACGTTCTTATGTGTAGAAAATTTTGTACAAAAATAACACCTACCTAGTGGATTTTACGCGGATTGCATAAAAATAAAATAAACTAATATAATAAAATAAATACATAAAAATTTATAAAATAAATAAACTAGTAAAAAATAAACTCCTATAGAGCACAGTAACCCTCTTTAGATAATATCTTATCAGCCAAAAACCAAGAAATCCCGTTTAAAAATAGTCAATTTTTTTATAACAAATAAGTTTTCGGGAAAACTAATAATTATTTTGGACTGAAGTTTTGCATACTTTTTAAGCGCGACAATAGCCATATTTAATAAAAGTTTAAAACTTTTTTTTCATTGCAAAAATAATTGCATATCAAAAAAGGGAAATTTCAACAAATAGTAGTAGAAATCATTCTTCTCAACTTCTGCACTTCCAAGAGAGGAAAATTTTTCTAGTATTATGTCCAACGGGTATTGTAAGTCAGGATTTCATAAGCCATATTTACAATTTTGGCACTCTTTCTCTTGAAACCTATGAAATAATTACGAATATTATTAAAAAATATATATTTTACGAGATGGCTTAAAAGGGTAAAAACGGCCAATTGATATTGGCGTATAGCCTATAAAGTGATAGATACACAAATATTGCTAGAAATATAAAACTAAGTATAAGTTTTATGTCCCAGCAATCGTGAAACTTGGTTATAATTTAAATATATTGTTAAAAAATGTCAGAAGTAACATTTAATGATAAAACATACTCATTTTTAGCATTTAATAATAGCGAATACAAATTACATTCATCAAAATTAAATAAAAAGCAAGGAAATTGGCATCACGATTACTGAGACGTTTACCTTAATCTACAAATGTATTCTGACGTAAAAATTAATATCAAAAAGGACCATTCAAAATTCAAAGTTTGTAATAAATTTGTCGTCCTAATCTAAAATTTTTTACAATAAATTTCACGAATCGCGCAAAAAACTAATGATTAGAATTGCAAAACAGAGAATAAATCTAATCATTCTTGCCCGCAAATTGTGATTCTGCTCGAGGCGATATCATAGATCCAGGAAATAGTTTACTGTCGTCAGGCAGTTGAATGAAATTTGTAAACGAATATTTTCTTTATTATCACATCAATATCGTATCACTTTTTTATTTCCATGTCCATATACCAGCGAACTTTTCATCAGCTGTCGAAAATTCAAATCTCAACCTTTGGCGTATATTCAAGTCAAAATTGTTGACATTGACTTTTCAATAACCGACAATAACACATAAAATACATAGTGAACAGGAATATTTGTCACTAAAGATGATATTCGAAACCAAGAAAATATTCCATTGATAAACAGTGCCTCGAGAAGAATCACACTGAAAAAAAAGTGGAGTTTCTATTAGAACAAATTTTTGTTTCCAAAGGAGCTGCAACAAAAATGAACCTCTCTTGCTGAACAGGAACCTAAATTGATAAATGTTTTCGGAATTAGGTATTTTTACTTCTACCATCAGCTAACTTCACCTCGTTGAGTGCTGAGGGGAAAACAATGGAACAAATGCATGGAATTCTGTCCATTTTTGCCCTATTTTGCTATTATCTTCGTAAAAACTAATTTTTTCTATATGAGTGTATTTGAAAAATAGTTT
>JAUELO010000005.1:130660-150368 GCA_032357855.1 Amphibolips quercusostensackenii | reverse complement strand
CGTTGGACGGCCTATAAACACACTTCGATCAACTTACGCTTTACTGTTGATTTTACATACAAACAGCAATATCCGTCGCAAATTTATATATTTTATTATGCTGTTGTTTTTTATAATCGCAATAAAGTTAAAAATTCATAGAAGTTTATATATTTTGATGATAAAAACATAACCTTGAAAAACTTACCTGAAATTAAGTGGTTTGGGCATATTCTAAAACAGTTCAACTGCGAATTCGTCAGTTTTCCTCTTCTAATGGCACATCGGACAATACAGCAAAATGTGACCATTTTTCGTACACTAAAAATAAATTAAAATAAATTGTGTAAACGTCTGAACTTCGGCAAGGGGATAGTCGGTTTGTTTAGCCCACAGCGTACTGCCATCTTGGATTTCCCCCACCCAACGTGAAATAATAAATTCGTTTCCCAGAAAACCTACGAGCAGGCTCCATACTCAAACTTTATTAAGAAAAAAAAAATTATGTTTCTTATTCAATAAAAAATTCTTTCTACTTGGAGTATGCTAATGAGCTACTAAAGAATCAAAATATCTTTTTATCTCATTTCATACAACATCCCCATTCTAAATATTTAAAATTGAAATTGATTCAATTTTATAGATTTGCAATTGCTAATTCTTTAAATTGTACACATTAAAAATGACAGATTTGATTCTTTTTTTTGGAAATTCTAATATTTTCCACAAATATTTCCGTATATAACAATTACAACTTTTCTTATCACATTTCATTTGCTCAACTTAAAATAAATAATTAAAACTGAAATGTAAAGAATAAAAAGACGAAAGAAAAATGAAAAGGCGACTGTAATTCCAATAAACGAAGAAGATTGATTGAAAGAGCATTAAAATTACAGTAATATAAAAATTTTAATAAAATTCAAAAAACCATTTCTTAGTTTATTTTTCCAGCTTTTTATCATTTATCTCATTTGTCATATTTTTTGCAATCCTTATATTGAAAAATTAAAATGTTCACTAACAATAAATGTATACCATTTTGAATATTTTTTTCGGAATAGTTCAATTTTGTAGATTGACTACTTAAAATTCTTCAATTTTCACAATTTGAAACATAAAATTCATCTATTTTAAAATTTTACAATTGATTTTGGATATGAATAGTCAAGTTTTGAATTCTAAATCTTCGCAACTGAAGAAATTTCGAATGCAAATCATCAAAATTACAGAATTTTATATTCTAAAACTTAAAACTGACAAAAATTTAAATTCTCAATTATTAAAATTCAAAGATCTTTAATTTTAAAGATGTATGAAGAAGAATTTTTTAATCTGGATGATTTTGAAGATCAAAAGTAAAAAACAATAAGGAATTTTTTATTCTAAAACATTAAATTGCAAATATTTTTAATTGCAATTTGTCAAAATTTAAAATTTTGCAGATTTTTAATTCAAAGCTTCATTGTTTAATAAAACTCTCAATGTTACAGTAAAACGTTTCATTCGCTTACATCTGTAATTATAATCAAAGATATTTGCTTATAATTAAGCAAATTCGAATCTGAAATTTGAATTTCGCGCGTAAATTAGTACCAATATTTACCACTAGAATCTCTGAAGTCTGGGGAAATGTTTTTGGAATGGACCGCATGTCACGTGCGTCAAAGCATCAAGGAATGTCAAAAGAATTCTTTGGTTAGTTTCAGTTAGTTTGCTCATTGCTGCGTTTGCTGTAATTTGTGATTCATGATTTGTGATTATCAGTGTGATAGATAGTGTTACTTTTTTTTTGGTGCGTCTAGTTCGCCACGAATTAAAATTAAATAGAATTAAATAGATAATAAATGTGAAAATAATAAAAAACTTCGTGAAAAAAGTGACAATTATCAACAATGGAAGTCAACATTTTTCCTCGGACGTTTTTTTTAATTTTATTAGTGCAAACTTGTTACTCTGTTACCAGAAAAGTGAGTAGAGTTGATTGTAAATTTTATATACGCCTTCTACTATCTATTTAGATGTCTGATCATCATAATCATATTAGACAAACAATGGAAAATGCATTGAACAATGAAATATTTTAAACGGGCTTTTTTTTCTATAATTTTCTTTGTTTGAAACAAAAAACGAAAGTAAGGTTTTATTGTTGGTGAATATTTTAATTTTTTTAATTATGGTATTGAGCCTTTATTATTGTTTTTAATTAATTTTGAGGTTGATTGATAAAGATAGGACGTTTGAGACAATGACAAAGTGGAAAAATAAACAAAGAAATCCTTTTTTAATTTTATTAAAATTGATTTAAATTGTGAAAATTGAAGAGTTCAATTTTAATTCTTCAAAATTGTAGAACTTTGAATTGTAAATTATAAAAACTGAAGCGTTTTCAATTTCGAAAATTAAAAATTATGTAGTTTTAAGTTTTAGAATTTTACTTTTGACTCTTGTTTTTAATTATATTTTGTTTTTAATTTTGAAAATTTAAGGATTTTTATTTATAAATTTTTTAAATTAAAGTGTTTTCAATTTCAAATAACAAAATCGAAGAATTTTAATTTGCATTCAATCTTCAAAATTGAACTATTCCGAGAAAATTTAACTTTAAACATTCACAGTTCAAAATTATACAAATTTTAAGCTTTAAAATTAAAAATTCTGTAATTTTGAAGATTAACATTCATAATCTCTTAAATTTTCAAGATTTAGAATTGAAAACTTGATTTTGGATTTCTAAAATCATCCAAATTTAACAATCTTTATTTATACATCTTTAATTTAAGGGAGTCTTTAATTTTGAAAATTCAGAATTAAAATTTTTGCAAGTTAAGATTTTAGATTTCAAAATTGTGTCATTTTTATGCTTTTTTTGATGATTCTTGATTTTGGAAGATGGAGAATCGAAAACTTAACTGTTGATTTTTAAAATCGTTAAAATTCAAGAAGGTTTTTTTATACATATTTACAATTGAAGAATTTTAATTTGTAAATCTTCAACATTCAAGAATTTTAATTGCAAATCGTGAAAATTGACGAATTTTCAATTTTAAATGTTTAGAATTGATTTATTCCAAAAAAAAAATGTTCAAAATTTAATTGTTTTCTATTCTACACATTAAAACTTGAATGTTTATTTATTTTTAATTTCATACATACAAAATTCAAGAATTTTTAATTGTAACTCTTCAAAATTGTAGAACTTTAAATTGACAATCTTTAAAATTCAAGCGTTTTTAATTTTGAAAATCTGCAACAAAAAATCTTTAATATTGAAGTTTCAAACTGCAAATCGTGGAAATTGAAAATTTTTCAACTGTAAGTCTTCAAAATTGTAGATTTTTGAACTGTAAATCTTCAAAATTGAACAATTTTTAATTTTGACAATTCACAAATAATAGTTATACAAATTTGAAGTTTTAGAATAAAAATTCTGTAATTTTTATATTTACATTCTTAACTTCTTATTTTCAAAGATTTAGAATTGAAAACTTGATTTTGGATTTCCAAAATCATCTAAATTTAGGAATTAAAAATTTAAGAATTAAAACAAAATCAAAAAATTATGCATCTTTAAAATTAAAGTTTTTTCAATTGTAGCTCTTTAAAATTGTGTGACTCTGAACAGTGAATCTTCAAAATTCAAGACTTTTTAATTTTGACAATTTACAATGAAAAATTATACAAATTTTAAGTTTTGCAATTTAAAATTTTGAAATTTTGATTATTTAAAATCGTAATTTCTTCATTTGCGAAGATTTAGAATTGAAAACCTTACTGTTGATTTTCAAAATCATCAAAATTTAAGAATTTTTGTTTATACATCTTTAAAATTAAAATGTTTTTTTTTATTATTTACAATTAAATTTTTGTCAGTCTTAAGTTTTATAATGTAAAATTCTGTACCTTTGATGATTTACATTCGCAATTTCTTCAATTGGGAAGATTTAGAATTAAATTGAGTGCAAAAATTGAAGAATTTGCAATTGCAAATCTATAAAATTAAATGAATTTCAATTTTTTAAATTTAGGATTGAACTTTAAAAAAATTGCATTATTTTATATTTTACAAGTTAAATATTGAAGAATCTTTTATTACAAATATTCATAAATAAACAATTGAAAATTTAAATTCTTTAAAACTGAAGAATTTTCCATTGTAAATTTTGAAAATTGATCTGTTTCAAAAAAAAATTTCAAAATACAACCTTTAAAATACAATGATTTTTGCAATTCTATATTTTCGAAATCCAAGAATTTTCAATTTTAACACTTCAAAATTGTTCAACTTTGAATTGCAAATTAGAAAAATTAAAGCGTTTTTAATTTCGAAAATTTTAAATAAAAAATTATACAAGTTTTAAGTTTAGAATTAAAAATTCTACATTTTTATTGTACTTTTGATCATCAAAATCGTCGAAATTTAAGGATTTTTATTAATACATTTTAAAAATTAAATTATTTTTAATAGCAGGTCTTTAAAATTGAAGATTTTCAAATTGCAAATCGTGAAAATTGAAGACTTTTCAATTGTAACTGTTCAAAATTGTAGAACTTTGAATTGTAAATTATAAAAATTGAAGGGCTTTTGTTTTCAAAATTTAAAATGAAAAATTATGTAAGTTTTAAAATTAAAAATTATCTTTACTTTTGTCTTTTAAAATCATAGAAATTTAAAGATTTATATTGATAAATTTTTTTAATTGAAGAGTTTTCAATATTGTAACTCTTTAAAATTAAATAATTTTAAATTGCAAATCTTTGAAATTGGAGAATTTACCTTAGTCAATCTTCAAAATTGATCTATTCCAAAAAAAGCCTTAAAAATTGAATGATTCCGAAAAAAAGTTCCAAATTACATACCTTTAAAATATCAATCTTAAAAATGAAATAATTTGTTATTCTATATTATGAAAATCGAGACTTTTTAATTGTAACTTCTTAAAAATGCAGAACTTTAAATGTTAACTATTTAAAATTGAAGAATTTCTCATTTTGACAATTTACAACTCAAAATTGATGTAATTTAGATGCTTGACATATGAAATGTCTTCAAATTTAAATATTTAGAATTAAAAACTTCACTTTGGATTTCCAAAACCATCCAAATATGAGAATTTAAAAAAAAATCTTTCATAATTGCATTATTTTCTATTTTACACATTAAATATTCAAGAGTTTTCAATTACAAATATCATTATAATTACAAAAGTTTAAATTTCAAATCTTTAAAATTGAAACATTTTAAATTGTAAATTTTTAAAATTTAACCTTTTTTTAAAAACCTTTAAAATTGCATTATTTTCTATTTTACACATTAAAAATTCAAGAGTTTTCAATTGCAAATATTCGTAATTGAAGAATTTTAAAGTTTAAATGTTTTAAATTCAAGAAATTTCAATAGGCAATCTTCAAAATTGAACTGTTCCAAAAAATGTTCAAAAAATTTTTTTTAATTGTAATTTTAAATTCTATATTTGCCAAATTCCAGAATATTGAATTGTAAGTTATCAGAATTGCAGAGTTTTAAGTTATAAAGCTTCAAAATTGAAGAATTTTTTATTTTGACAATTTTTAATTTAAAAATCTGTAATTTTAATGATTCCCATTCGTAATTTTTTCAAAATTAAAGATACGGAATTAAAAACTTCAATTTGGATTTTCAAAATCATCAAAATGTAACAATTTTTATTTATACAGCTCTGAAATTCAGGAATTTTTAATTGTAACTTTTTAAAATGGTTGAAGTTTGAATTAAGAATCTTAAAAACTTAAGAGTTTTTAATTTTAACAATTTACAATGAAAGATTATACAAATTTTAAGTTTCACAATTAAAAATTCTCTGTGATTTTGATGATTTAAAATCGTAATTTTTTCAATTGCGAAGATTTATAAGTGAAAACTTAACTATTGATTTACAAAATCAATTGTAAATGTTCAAAATTGAAGAATTATATGTTCCTAGTCGTGAAAATCGAAGAATTTGTAATAGTCAATCTTCAAAATTAAAATATTCAGAAAAAAATGTCCTACAAATTAAATGTTGAAGATTCTTTAGTGACAAATATTCATAATTAAAGTATTAAAAATTTTGATCTAAAATTTAAAATCTTGAAGGCTAAATAATTTTTTATTGTAGATCTTAAAAATTGACCTCTTCCAAACAAAAAACCTTTAAAATTACTATCTTTAAACTACAGAGATTGAAAATTAAGTAATTTGCAATTCAATATTTTCTAAATTCAAGAATATTTAGTAGCAACACTTAAAAATTGTAGAACTTTCCATTGTAAATTATAAAAATTAAAGCGTTTTTAATTTTGAAAATTTAAAATAAAAATTTATGCAAGTTTTAAGCTTTAGAATTAATAATTCTATTTTTTTTTACTTTTGATCACTAAAATTATTGAAATTTGAGGATTCTCATTTATACATCTTTAAAATTAAAGTGTTTCTAATTTTAAATTAATAAAATCGAAGAATTTTAGTATGTAAATCTTTAACCTTAAAGAATTTTAAATTGCAAATCGTGAAAATTGAAGAATTTTCAATTGTGCCTTTTCAAAATTGTAGAACTTTGAAATGTTAATTAGAAAAATTGAAGCGCTTTTAATTTTAAAAATTTTAAATAAAAATTTATGCAAGTTTTAAGTTTCAGAATTAAAAATTCTATATATTTTTTTTTTTTTACTTTTGATCATCAAAATTATCGAAATTTAAGGATTTTTATTTATACATCTGTAAAATTAAAGTGTTTTCAATTTTAAATTATAAAAATTCTAGTGGTTTTGATTTTTAAAATTTTAAATAAAAAATCATGTGAGTTTCAAATTTTAGAATTGAAAACTTTACAGTTTTTTTTTTACTTTTGATCATCAAAATCATCGAAATTTAAGGATTTTTATTTATCCATCCTTAAAATTAAAGTGTTTTTAATTTCAAATCATTAAAACTGTTATAGCGTTTAGAATTTTGAAAATTTGTAATAAAAAATTATGTAAGTTTTAAGTTTTAGAATTAAAAACTAAACATTTTTTTTCTTTTGATCATCAAAATTGTCGAAATTTAAGGATATTTATTCATACATCTTGAAAATAAAAGTATTTTCAGTTATAAATCATTAAAATTGAAGAATTTTCAATTGTAACTCTTTTCAATTGTAGAACTTTGAATTGCAAATTATAAAAGTTGAAGCGCTTTTAATTTTGAAAATTTAAAATAAAAAGCTATGTAAGTTTTAAGTTTTAGAATTAAAAATTCTATATTTTTTTTACTTCTGATTTTCAAAAGCGTCGAAATTTAAGAATTTTTATTTATAAATCTTTAAAATTAAATTTTTTTAATTGCAAATCATTAAAATTGAAGAATTTTAAATTGCAAATCGTGAAAATTGAAGAATTTTCAATTGCAACTCTTCAAAATTGTAGAAGTTTAAATTGTTTATTAGAAATATTGTAGCGTTTGGAATTTTGAAAATTTCAAATACAAAATTATGTATGATTTAAGTTTTAGAATTCAAAATTTAAAGAATTTTTTTCTTTTGACTTTTGTTTTTAACTAAAAAAATTTTTTATACAAATTTATGTAAGTTTCAACTTTTAGAATTTAAAATTCCATATTTTTTTCACTTTTGATTACCAAAAGCGTTGAAATATAAGGAATTTGACTTGTACATCTTTAAAATTGAAGTATTTTCAATCATAAATCATTTAAATTGAAAAATTTTTAATTGCGGATCGTGAAAATTAAAGAATTTTTTATTGTGCCGCTTCAAAATTGTAAAACTTTGAATTGTGAATTATGAAAATTAAAGGGGTTTAAATTTTGAAAATTTTAAATAAAAAATAATGCAAGTTTTAAGTTTAAGATTGAATAATTTGATTTTTTTGTACTTATGATCATCAAAATCATTGAGATTTAAGGTTTTTATTTATACATTTTTAAAATTAAGGTGTTTTCAATTTAAAATTATTAAAATATTTAGAATTAAAAAATTCTAACATGTAAATCTTCAACATTGAAGAATTTTAAATTGCAAATCGTGAAAATTGAACAATTTTTAATTTTAACTCTTAAAAATTGTAGAACTTTGAATTGTAAATTGAAAAAATTGAAGCGCTTTTAATTTTGAAAATTTTAAATAAAAAATTATGTAAGTTTTAAGATTTAGATTTTCACTTTTGACTTTGGTTTCAATTTTATTTAATTTTGTTTTTGATTTTGAAACTTTTTTACAACAAATTATGCAAGTTTTAAGTTTTAGAATTAAAAATTCTATATTTTTTTTACTTTCGATTACCAAAGTCGTGGAAATTTAAGGGTTTTTATTTGTACATCTTTTAAGTTAATGTATTTTTAATGGTAATTAATTAAAATTGAAGAATTTTAAATTGCAAATCGTGAAAATTGAAGAATTTTCAATTGTGCCACTTCAAAATTGTAAACTTTGAATTGTAAATTATAAAAATTAAAGTGTTTTTAATTTTGAAAATTTTAAATAAAAAGTGATGCAAGTTTTAAGTTTTAGATTTAAAAGATTCTATTTTTTTTACTTTTGATCATCAAAATTATTAAAGTTGAAGGATTTTTATTTATACATTTTTAAAATTAAAGTGTTTTCAATTTTAAATCATTGAAATCGAAGAATTTTAATTTGCATTCAATCTTTAAAATCGAACTATTCCGAAAAAATTTATACATATTTAGAATTGAATAATTTCATTTTTCTATTATACACATTAAATTTTAAATATTTATTAATTTGTAATATTGATATTTGCAAAATTAAAGAATTTTTATTTATAAATCTTTAATATTGAAGAGTTTTAAACTGCTAATCGTTACAATTGAAAAATATTGAAGAGTTTTCAATTACAAATATTCATAATTGAATCATTTTAAATCTTTAAAATTGAAAAATTTTCAGTTGTAAATTTTCCAAATTGAACTATTCCAAAAAAGCATTCAAATTTAAATTATTTTCTTTTTTTTTTTAATTATTGAAAAAATTTTAATAAAAAATATTCATTATCAAAGAATTTTCAATTACAACTCCTTAAAATGGTAGAATTTTGAATTGTAAAGTATAAAAATTGAAGCTTTCTTAACTTCGACAATTTTTAATGAAAAATTATGCAATTTTAAGTTTAGAATTAAAAATTTGAAATTTTTTTTACGATTGATTATCAAAATCATCAAAATTCAAGGATTTTTA
Organism: Amphibolips quercusostensackenii; assembly: GCA_032357855.1. Lineage (NCBI taxonomy): Eukaryota > Metazoa > Arthropoda > Insecta > Hymenoptera > Cynipidae > Amphibolips > Amphibolips quercusostensackenii. The sequence goes on along the minus strand of JAUELO010000005.1, from coordinate 141,177 downwards.
TTTTTACATGTTTAAAATTCAAGTGTTTTCAATTTTAAATAATTAAAATCGAAGAATCTTAATTTTCAAATCGTGAAAATTGAAAAATTGTTAATAGTTAATCTTCAAAATTGAATCATTTACGTAAAAAACGTATCTCTGAACTTTTACAGTTAAAAATTATACAAATTCTAAGCTTTAAAATAAAAAATTCTGTAATTTCGAAGATTTACATTGTTAATTTCTTCGATTTTTAAGATTTAGAATTAAAAATTTGATTTTAGATTTCTGAAATCAGTCAAATTTAACAATTTTTATTTATACATCTTTAAAGTAAGGGAATTTTTAATTTTGAAAATTTGCAATTAATAACAATTAAAATTGGTCTAAGTTTTTAAATTTTTAGAATACAAAATGCTGTCATTTTTATGCTTCAAATTTGAAAATTCTTGAATTTTGAAGATTTAAAATTGAAAACTTGACTAATGATTTCCAAAATCATTAAAATTCAAGAATGTTTATTTATAAATATTTGGAATTCAAGTGTTTCAAATTGTGAATCGTCAAAATTGACAAATTTGCAATAGTTAGTATAAAAAATTGAACCATGCCGAAAAAAATGTTTACATATTTTTCGATTGAAAATTTAAATGATTTTATAGATAATTCGTCCTTTGAGCTTTAAAATTCACCAATTTCGTAGAAATTTAATGTATTTTGATGAAAATTTGTGTTTCTTGTAGAACATTAATCTTTTTAGCTGAAAATTTAACTTTTTAGGTGAAAATTAATTTTTTTAGTTAAAAATTTAACTATTTAGATCAAAGTTAAACTAGTTTGTTAAAAATTCATATGTTTTTGATATTCGCCTCTATGGTTGAAAGTTTAATTATTTATATTTTTGGTTAAAACTTAAATTTTTTGTTAATAATTAAACTCTTTTAATGAAAATTTAACTGTTTTGACGCAAATTTTACTATTTTTATAAAAATTTAACTTTTTGGTAAAAAATTAATTTTTTTATTCAAAAAATAATATTTTCGGATTGAAAATTCAAGCGTCTTTGTAGATAAGTCGTCCTTTCCGCGTTAAAATTCAACAGTTTTGTTGAAAATTAATGTATTTTGTTAAAAATTCGTTTTTTTTTTAGTTGAAACTTAATTTTTTTAACTAACAATGTAACTATTTCATTTTTGGTTGAAAATATATATTTTTATTGAAAATTGATCTTTTCTAATTTAAAATTCATGTGTTTTTAATTAAAAATGCAACTGTTTGGGTCTATATAATTTTAACTTATTGATAGAAAATTGACTTTTTCGTTAAAAAATTATATTTACGCGTTGAAAATTTAATCGTTTTGTAGATTGTTTAGTTAAAAATTAATCTTTCTCAGTTAAAAATTAAACTACCCGGTTGAAAGTTGAACTAGTCTGTTAAAAATGTATATTTTTTTAAGATTAACCTCTTTGGTTTAAAATTAATTTTTTTATCTGCAAATTTAACTATTCCATTTTTGGCCAGAAATTTATTTTTTATATGTTGAAAATTCATTATATGTTTTGACTCGAAATCTTAGGAATTTAAAATTTTTAATTTAATATGGAATTTACATTAATTTCATTCAAAAGAATTTATTTCTCCATTATTACCTAATAATAAATTCAAAATAATTTTCATATATTTCCAGGAACCTTGAAATAATTTTCATAATTTTTCTGGTACCTTTACAGAAATTTTCGGTTAATTTTAAGATATTTTGGATAAGTTTCAGGTAATTTTCAAGAATTAAATTTCCTAAGTTAAAAACCAAGTCTCAAGCCTATACTTTAAGCCGATGTAGCTATGTTAATATTTATTTTAATTTATAATCATTAATTATATTTTATACTACTCTAAATTGACGCATATTTTATAATTTTATAATTAGACAATCAAAACAATAAACGTTAATAAGCGCGCTGTTTTTGCTAGTATTTAATATTTTGAATCTAATTTTTTATTACAGTTGACCGTGGTAGAAATTACAAATAATGAGAATGAAGATTGCCGGAAAAAATACGAACCATTATATTTTATAACAGCTGAAGGACCCGATGATTCTTTAAATTATGTTTGGAGTTTTATCCACAATCCATCCGTATTGGTGACTCTGACCCAGCCTTCAACAAACATAACTGTCACATGGCCGAAAGTCGATAAAATTCCATCTGGTCTTGATGACGACCATTGCAATCCAGAGTCGATACAATTTTCCAAAGAATCTATTTTCTCATATGGAATTAGTATTCAAAAGGTATCTATTAAAAACTAGTAAATAATTTCGTGAAAATGTGAATTATAGAAAAAAAAATATATATAAATAGTGGTATAGCTACACAGGATTTACTCCACTTACCGACCGAACGTCGGTAAAATAGGGAGGCCGGTAAGTTGTGTGACTCCTGTGTAGCTATGCTACTTCAAACTTTTTTCGTTTTTTTTTTTAAACTACTTTTTGTGACACGTGCGACTTTTTGGAGAAAAATGCATAAAATAATAATATTTTTGTAAAAAAATGTGTTTTTTCGCTGTGCAAGATCTAAGTTCCATCCGAAACACTTTGTTTTTATATTATATTCCTAAAACTAATTAGTTGAAAATTCAGCTATTTTTCAAAGTCTTTTTTTATCAAAAATTCAACTATTGTTCAACGTTCGTCTTTTTGGATAAAAATTTCATCCTTTAGGATTGAAAATTCGTTTTTTATGGTAGAAAAGTAATATTTTTTCTTTAAAATTCATCTTTTTTGGTTAAAAATTAACTTTCTTCTTAAAAATTCTACCGTTTTACAAAAAATTCCTCTTTTTGACTTGAAAATTGAACTATTTCGGTAAAAAATAAACTATTTTGTAGAAAATTCCTTGTTCTATTGAAAATTAACTCTCTTAAAGGGAAATGTATCTTTTTTGTTAAAAAATCATGTATTTTGTTGAAAATTTGCATTTTTTATAGAAAAATAATCTTTTGGGTTGAAAATTTAACTATTTGGTTGAAAATCAATTTTTTTAATTCAAGATTCATTATTTTAGTAAAAAATTCACTTCCTTAACTGAAAATTTAACTATTCCATTTTGTGGAGAAAATTTATATTTTGTATATAAATGTAATCTTTTTAGTATAAAATTGATCCCTTTGGTTGAAAATTAAAAAATTTCTTTAAAAATTAATTTCTCCGGTTGAAAATTGAAACATTTTGTTTAAAAATAATCTTTATTTTGGTCGAAATTTATTTTTCAGATTGGTAATTTAACTATTTTATTTTTTGTTGAAAATTTATCTTTTTTTGCAGGAAATTCTTGTAAAATTCCTTATTCTTGTTGAAAAATAAATTTCTTTGGTTGAAAACTTAACTATTTTGTTGAAAATTCGTTTTTATAGTTGAAAATTAATTTTTCAACCTGAAAATGTAACCATTTCACTTTCGCTCAAGAATTTATCTTTTTTACCTAAAAATTCGTGTGCTTTTTTTTAAATTTGTCTTTTAGGTAGAAATTCATCTTTTTTTGTTTGAAAATTTGATCATTTTGTTGAAAATTCTTCTTTGCAGAATGAAAATTTAACTATAAAAATTCAATTATCTTGTCGAGAGGGTGCTTGATTTATTTTTAATTTACAATATAAAATTGAAAAACAATAATTCCTTATTTGTAATAGTAGGTTTATATTATCGTATTTAACCATCTTGTTGAAAATTCTTTTTTTTTATTTGAAATTAATTTTTTAATTCTTTTCTTAATTTCTTAGCTAAAAAATCTTTCTTAGATGAAAATTCAACCCTTGTTAAAAAGTCGTCTTTTTTGGATGAATTCAAGTATTTTTCATTAAAAATATAAGTTTTCTCTGCTTAAAATTTAATGACTACATTTTTCATTTAGAATTCATCTTTTTTGTCATGAAAATTTAATTACATAGTTGAAAGTTGAACTCTTGTTAAAACTAAATTTTTGGGTTGAAAATTATTCACTGGAATAGCAAATTCATCTCTTCAATTGAGAAATGAGCTATCCTATTAAAAATTCGTTTTCTCTTTGTCTAAAAATTAATTTTTTTTTTACTTAAAATTTTCCACTAAGAATGTAATTATTTCGGTTGATTCGTCATCATAATTTTAATTCAAAAATGATCTTATTTAAATAAACATCATTTTATTTCAACTTATTATCACTTATTATTATTGATATGAATATTCAATTTTCTGTTTAAAAATGATCTTTTCTAGTAAAAAAATTTTACTTGATAGAAATTAATCTTTCCAGTCTAAAATTCATCAAACTGTTTGAAAATATAATTTTTTTCCACTTCATTTATTTTACTGAAAATTATCATTTTGCTAAATTGTAACCATTCTAATTAAATACTTCATTTTTTATTTAAAAATTCATTTCTGCGGTTGGAAATAATTTGTTTAACTGTAAATTCAACTATTTATTTTCTGGTTGACACATTATCCTTTCAGGTGAAAATTCATATCATCTAAACAAAAAAATCCTGTCAATAATACAAAAAATGTGGTACAAATACTCCCTTTTTTAGCTCCCACTATTTGTACTCAAGAAATGCTTCTTTTCTGAAGCTACTGGTTGGAAATTGTTACAATTATAAATATTGTATGTTTTAACAGTGTTTAATTTTAAATCCCTTAAAATGACATTTATTTAAACTAGGCGAGGCTTCAAATTAGTAATAAGGTGAACGTGAGGTCAAATTTCATGTTTTTTTTCTAATTTACATTAATTGCAAATACTTTTAAAATCGTAAGTGGGAAGTTTGACTTAAATTTTAAATGATTCGTTTGTTTTTAAAATAAAAAGTTTTATATTTGCAACTTTCAGTTTGCATGATTCAAAATTAGAAGATTTTTTCGTTAGGTGTGCTGTATTTTTTCTTATCGAATCACGTGGTGTTTTTGTAAGGTCCACATATAAAAGTAATCATTTAGTAAGGTGGAATAGGTAAGATGAGGCAACAGCTTAGTCTTTTTATTTTTCAAGGGAAACATTTGTAAACACAATATTTTTAAAAAAGAGACATTTTCAAATTTCACAATATTACCTTAAGACTAACTCAATAAAGTTAAAATTATTGCAAGCAAATGCATGTATTTCAAGATTCTTCTCTTGTTCGTATTTAGCATTTTCATAACCTTCTTTAATTAATATAGAATGCCGTAATCAATTTTCGGATTTCCACTAAAAAAGAAGTAGTTTTCAATAATGAATTAAAACAATAATTAATGATAACCAGCTTTTATCTATTATACAAATATATAATTAGAGTTATAATTCTTACCTTGTGAAAAAAATTCAATGATTAATTTCTTTTTCTTTCCCAATGTTCGATTAATGATAAAAATTATTTTTTAATAAAAAAAATTAATTTTTGAGGACGTGTCTAGCGATTTTTTCCTTTCTGATCCTAAAACAGTCGTAATGCATGCTAGAAATGAAAGCAAAAAATAGAATAATAAAAATTTTAAAATGAAAATATTACCTACATGTATGAGCAGGAGATAAAATATTTAGTAAGCAGATTATTATTAATTTTATAATTTTCAGTTGTCATATTCGTGTGTGTACATAAATAATATATTATAATTATTTAAGAATTTAGAAATCATTGTTATAACATAGTTCAATCAAATTTTGCGTAAGTTTTACCTATAATTGTTTGAAACAACTTTTAAGTAGGCGACAATTTATTTTTTGTTAATAAAAGTTCTGCAGACACGATAAATTTTAAATAATAGATTTATAAAATATAACTATTTAAAATTTAATTTTTAATTTTTCAAGCAAGTTTATAAAACAATATACATAGAGTGAATTTTGGGTTTGGAAAAAATTCTGAACACCTTTGAACGTTCTACTGATAAAGATACATTTGGAAAAAGTTAAAGAATGTCTAAGATTGTGAAATAGATAATAATATAATTAAAAAATACTTATATTTGAAATTTTGTCAAGTAAATTTTCAGCAATTGATAGATTTTGATTCACATTTTTTCTTAATTTTTTTTCTTGTCCTAGTGTATTCTTTTCTAAGTAGAATCCTAACTTATTTAAAGTATTATTCTGACTAAGCTATCAACTAATTATTTAAAAAAACAAACACACACAAACGCCTATTTGAAAAACTTTCCACTTTTGCTTTTTTTTCTCCTTCAGACTTTAACATTTTTTTATAATGCATTTTTATCAGTTAAAAAATATCAGATGTTGAATTACTTTTTTAATGCTAGCCAAAAAAAGATTATAGTGCAAAAAGGGTTGTACTTCTGAAAAGCGCATACCTCCGATTAATTTTTAACTCTATATACGCATTTTGGAAAAAATCGAGTGCGAAGCACGAGATACGTGATGAGAATGTGTTCGTTAAAGCCGAACGAGCTTCAACAAAAGGGGATTTACAATTACCAAATTACAGTCAATGCTTTTAACTTTAATTTCAAAAGGTCTGTGCACGAATGGGGGGGGGGAGTACAAGGAACGAACTCGTAGCACGAGTTAAATACATTATTGAGCGCGAAAAGCAAGAACCAATGGGCGAGCGTTCAAACTTGCGAGCTGCGCGTGGCCTGCGGAATGAGGTTGTGCCAGCGCAGCCATCAGATTCTTATTTTGTTTGTTAAGATTTCAACTATTTCTTTTCAAAATTCAGTCTTTTTCTTCGATAATCAATCACTTTAAATAAATTTGCATGATTCGGATTTTGAATTGAAATTAATTCTTGGGAAAAATATTAACTATTATATTTTAAATTAGGGATAATTTTTTATTATTCAAAATTCAACTATTTGGTTGAAAGCTTAACTTCTTTTAAAAAATTTTTTTTTTTGTTGAAAATAAAACCTTTTTTATTGAAAAACTGTGTTTTTTGGTTTATAAATATATCTGTACACCTTTGGTAGGGATTTAACCTTTTTTACTCAATGTTGCAAATGTTTAGATGAGAATTCATCTTTTTTTTGGGGTTAAAAATGTCATTAGGTAATTAAAAATTTAATTATTTTCTTAAGAATTCAACTATTATGTTCAGAAGGTGATCTTTCTTTTTGGCAAATTTGACAGTTTTATTAAAAATTCATCCCTTTAGTTAGAAAAGTTATGGGTTCAGTACGGAAACGTCTTCTAATAAAAGTGTCCTTTCGATCAAACAATTTATCTTTATAGGTTAAAAATTTAATTATTTGCTTTAGAGTTGAATTGCTTCATTACAAAATTAATCTTCGCAGGTCAAAGATTTGACTCTGTGGTTACAACTTCAACTATTTTTTTTAGAAGAAATTCATTTAACTATTTTGTTAAAAATTTGAATATTTTGTTCAAAATTCAACTATTTGGTAAAAATAAGTTTTTCTCGCTCAAACGCTAGACAATTTAGCTGTGAATACAACTGTTTGGATTAAAATTATTTTTCCTTTTTTCAAATTTATTTGTTTAATTCAAAAATTATCTTTCTTTATTGAAAATGCATCTTTTTGAGATAAGAGATCAACAGTTTTCTAAAAGTAATTTAGGAGAGACCACCCCGCAGTACATAATAAGCCTACAGTATATAATCATTCATTCAGTATACTGATTCGTGTGAAATAATTAATTTGATTTAACTAAAATTTGGGATGAAACATCTTTGAATATATTAAAATTATATTCATATAATTATTTTAGCCATATTTGGTTATTTTGCTTATGATTATCTACTGAACGCTCTTTATCAACTATAGCGTGGTCTCCCCCAAGCCATAAGAAATACTTCAAATTGTGGACATGTAAATAGTAATATTTTTGTGGTAAACTGTTTAAGAAACATTAATTTAAAAAAAAAACACTGATCGACATTTTTTTTATCTCTAGCATTTTCGTTTATTATCATATTTAATGATGCAGAACTGTCAGCGAAAATAAATATTGCATCAAAAACGTTACCGACGATATTTTGACAGTAAGGACAATTTAAAACAAACATTAACATTTTTTTATAGCTTATAATTTTTTTAAGATAATTTTGATGTAGCTTATATAATATAGATAAGACTATTGTATTTTTGATACCTTACATTTATGTGCAAAGTTTTCAACAGAATTATAAAATATTTGCTAAAAATATCTGGCAAATGTATCATTGTATATTCATATGAACAAAATGATGAAATTTGGTAATTTTTTTTGAGCTCGTTTAACGTTTGAAAAATTTTATTGAATAAATATTGTGTATATTTGAATTATAATTGAAAATAAATATTCTAATGATTTGAACTGTGTAGCTTGTTTACAACAGAAAAATTATACAACTTTAAGCTGTATTCGCATTTCTATAAGCAAAAAATTAAAACGCAAGACAAAAACAGCCGAAAATTGAAATTTTCAAAGAAAAAGGATGACTTTTTGGAAAAGTAGTTAGATTTTCATGAAGTAATTTAAATTTTCAATCAATTGATAACATTTCAAATTAAAAAGATAAATATTCATTTAAGCCATTGCATTTTGAACTAAAAAAGATCAAATATCTACCATAGATGAAGAGATGAATTTCAAACCAAAAAAAAGATTTTTTATTAAAATAGTTTAATTTTCAGCCAAAAAAGATTTATTATTGACGAAAAATATAATAGTTGATATATCTAACAAGAAAAAATGTTCATTTAAAATTAAAATAGTTGAAATTTCAAGCGAAAGTGATGAGTGTTCAACAAAAAGACGAGTTTTAAACTGAAAAGTTTCATTTTAAACGAAAACATGACATTTTTACAAAAAAGTTTAATTTTAATACCAAAATCCAATTAAAAAAAAACTTCAATTTTCAATCAAACATGATATTTAAGTCAAGAAAGAAATAATATTTCAAACCAATGGTAGAACTTTATACTCAAACGATGAATATTTAACAAACAAAAAAAAACATTTTCAAGAAAGAGGTTAAACTTGCAACCAAATAGTTCAATTTTTAATAAAGAAAAGGTTAATCAAACAGAAAAGGTGAATTTTCAACAGGAAATTTAATAGTTCATATTTAAATGTAATAGATATCAAATTAAAGCAAAAAACACTTGCATGCAATTGAAAAAGACTAACAAGCAAGTTCTTGTGAGAAAGTTGAATTTTCAACCAAATGGCATAATTTTTTTACAGAAATGATAAAATTAGTGAACCCCCGAAAAAAAGAATTTTAACAAATTCGTTGAATTTTCGAGCTAAAAAGACAAAGTTTTTACAAAATAGTTGTGTTTTCAAACCGAAAATATAAATCTTCAACCCAAAAAAAACGAATTTCCAATAAGGTAGTTTAACCTTTAACCAAATAGTAGATTTTTTAATTGAAAGAGACCAGGCCTAAACCAGAAATATATTAGCCAACTATTTAATGAAAAAAAAATTATCTTTTAACAAAAGACAGTTGGAAATTTTGTTTGCGATTAAGAAAACTTTTACAATGATTTTTCTCCTTAAATCGGAAGAAGATTATTGATGAAAATAAATATGAAAAATAGGATAGGAATATAATATGTTATTACAGAAATTCCTACAAAAGAAATTTATAGATTGTTTGAATTTTCGAAAAAACTATTTTTCTAATGTAATACGCGAAATGCTAAAATTTTTGAATACTTGAAATTCTTATCAGTAAAGTAATCAATATCTCTAACACAAAATTTTTTACCAAATTTTGAGTCGAATTTGACCTCTTTATCTCGGCTTTGACTTCCAAATATATGTTCTTTGATTTGTCAAAAAAAGGACTATTTTCTCACTAAAAAAAAAGAAATTTCTGAATTGTGGTTTTCAAAAAAAAAAAATATTTTATGGGACACCCTAAGGTGCATGATTATACATTATTATGTAATACACATAAGAAAATCAGATATTTAGAAACAGATATTCACGCGAAAAAGAAATTTATTGAAAAGAGATTGAAAATCACAATAAATGATAAGCATAAAATATTTCTTATATTCAACAAAAAGTATTATAAAAAGTTGAAACATAAGGCATTTTACAAGCGAAAAAAGTGATTTTTTCGCCATTATTCTTCAACACTATCAGAAAAAATAAATATTGCATAAAAAACGTTAAAACAAGATTTTGACAATAAGACCAAAATAAAACAAACAAAAAGTTACATGAAACTCATGAAAAGGCTAGATAATTAAAAACTAATAGTCTCATAAAAAGTATTTAACAGAATTATAAAATATTTAATACAAATATCTGTTAAATGTCTAATTGTGAATTTCATTGGATTAACAGTCGATGTTTATGTACATAAAAATAGTAAATAAATACTACAATAGTTAAAACTGTGTAAGTTCTTTAATTAAACAGAGAAATTATAAACTTCAATTCATATTCACATTCCTACACTCAGAGAAATGGTTGGTTAGCATATCCATTTTTTGTTGGATAAGGAATTGTTAGTTAAAACGTCTGTTCAGATTGACAGAGCAGCCAAGTCCGTTGGCTACAGTGATCGTTTTTAATTGCTGCGTGTTCGTTGGCCAC
>JAUELO010000005.1:107569-119583 GCA_032357855.1 Amphibolips quercusostensackenii | reverse complement strand
TTTCCTAAAAAAATAAGTAATAATAATACAAGTTATTACTTGTCTTAAAAAAATTATGTTACGAATTATTACTTGTCATTTAAAATAAAGTAATACTAATTAATACTTGTCGTTAAAAAAAAAAATAATGGAAATTATTATTTATTTTTCATTTAAAAAAATGAATAATACAAATTTTTAATTGTCTTAAAAAAATAGTATTACAAATTATTATTGTTTGTTAACAAAAAATTACAAATGATCGCTTGTCGTTAAAAAAAAGCATAATACAAATTATTACTTGTCACACAAAAAAAAAATTATACAAATTTAAAAAAAAAACACTATTACAAATAATACTTGTACCTAAAATAATAATAATATAAATTATTATTTGTCATTTTGAAAAGTGACAAATTATTATTACGCATTAAAAATAAATAATAATAATACCACTTATTACTTGTCTTTACAAAATAATAATACCAATTATTACTTGTCGTAAAAAAATAATAATACAAATTATTACTTGTCTTGGAAAAAAACATAATATTACTTGTAGCTAAAAAAATAATAATATAAATCATTATTTGTCATTCAAAAAAATTACAAATTATTATTTCGCATAAAAAATAAGTAATAATAATACCATTTATTACTTGTCTTTACAGAATAATAGTAAAAAATATTAGTTGTCATTTAAAATAAAGTAATACTAATTAATACTTGTCGTTAAAAAACAATAATAATACAAATTATTACTTGCTAGAAAAAAGAAGTAATATTAATAATTCATATTTAAAAAAAAACACTATTACAAATTATTAATTTTCTTTAATAAATCAATACAAATACAAATGATTATTTGCGTTAAAAGAATATTATAAATTATTACTTGTCGTTAAAAGAAAAAAAAACTATAATACAAATTATTACTTACCTCTAAAAAAACACAATTAGAAATTATTACATGTTAAAAAAATAGTATTACAAATTATCATTTGTCAATTGAAAAAATGAATAATACCAATTATTACTTGTCCTCAAAAAAACGATAATAATGGAAATTATTATTTGTCATTTGAACAAATGAATAATACAAATTATTACTTGTATTTAAAAAAATATTGCAAATTATTACTTGTCGTTAACAAAAAATTACAAATTACCACTTATCGTTAAAAAAACCATAATACAAATTATTACTTGTCATAAAAAAAAATAATAAAAATTTTAAAAAACACTATTACAAATTATTACTTGTAGTTAAAACAATAATAATAATAATAATAGAAATGATTATTTTTCATAAAAAAAACAATAATAATAAAAACGATTACTTGTATTCAAACACAACAATATCACAAATTATTATTTGTTTTTGAAAGAACAATAATAATGTCAAGTATTGTTTATTTTTTATTTGAAAAAAATAAAAATAAAAATTATTACTTATCTTTTAAAAAAATAGTATTAAAAATTATTACTTGCCGTTAACAAAAAATTACAAATTATCATTTTTCGTTAAAAAAAGCATAAGACAAATTATTACTAGTCATACAAAAAATAATAATACAAATTTTTTAAAAGCACTAGTATAAATTATTACTTGTAGCTAAAATGATAATATAAATTATTATTTGTCACTAAAAAAAAATACAAATTATTATTTCGCATAAAAAAAATAAATAAGTAATAATAATCCCAAATATTACACGTCTTTAAAATGTAATAATAAAAAATATTATTTGTCATTTAAAATAAATAAGTGTCGTTATTAAGAAAAAAAACATAATAAAAATGATTAATTGTCGTTAAAAAACAATAATAATGCAAATTGTTACTTTTCTTTGAAAAATACCGCAATACGCATTATTATTTGCCATAAAAACGAATAATACAAATTATTACTTGCTAAAAAAAAGTAATAATACAAATTTAAAAAAACACTATTACATATTAATTTTCTTCAAACAAAAAATTCGAATACAAATGATTATTTGCCTTAAAAAACAATATTATAATTTTATTATTTTTCATTGAAAGAAAAAATTATAATATGAATTATTATTTTTCATTAAAAGAACGCAATAATACAAATTATTACGTGCCATTAAAAAAACAATAATATAAATCATTACTTCTCATAAAAAATAAATATTAATAATACTAATTATTACTCGTCTTCAACAAAAAATTACAAATTATTAATTATCGTTAAAAAAAAGCATAACACCAATTATTACTAGTCATACTTAAAAATAATAATACAAATTTTCAAAAAACACTTTTATAAATTATTACTTGTAGCTAAAAAATAACAATAATATAAATTATTATTTATCATAAAAAAGACAAATTATTATTTCGCATAAAAAATAAATAAGTAATAATAATCCCGAATATTACATGTCTTAAAAATGTAATAATAAAAAATATTACTTGTAATTTAAAATAAAGTAATACGAATGAATACTTGCCGTTAATAATAAGAAAAAAAACATGATAAAAATTATTAATTGTCGTTAAAAAAACAATAATAATGCAAATTACTACTTTCTAAAATAAAGTAATATTAATAATAATACAAAATAAAATAAAAACTATTACGAATGATTAATTTTCTTGAAAAAAACAATACTAATACAAATGATTATTTGCCTTCAAAAAAAACAATATTATAAATTGCTACTTGTCGTTAAAAGAAAAAAAAATAAGAAAAAACTATAATACAAATTATTACTTGTCATTAAACAAATACAATATAAAAATTCTGACTTGGCATACAAAATAGATGATAATAATCTAAATTATCAATTATCTTAAAAAAAAAATAATACAAATTTTTCCTTTTCATGAAAATTAAATATTAATGATACATATAATTATAATTCCTTGCCTTTAACAAAAAACAACATCACAAATTATTGCTTATCTTTTTAAGAAAAACCATAATGCAAATTGTTAATTTTTAATTGAAAACCTACATAATACGAGTTAATAGTTGTCATAGTATAAAAAAACAATAATTATTTCTTGTCATAAAAAATTAATAATAATAATAAAATTTAGTACTTGTTATTTGAAAAAAAAACATTATACATATTGTTATTTGTCATTAAAAGAAATAACATTAATAATTGTCATTGTATAAAAAAACAATAATAAAAATCATTCTTTGTCAAGAAAAGTTAATAATTATACAAGTTATTACTTGTCATATAAAAAAAATACATATTGTTATTTTCCATAAAAAATATATAATAATGCTATCAATTATTACTTGTCGTTAAAAAAAACATTATTAAAAATTATTACTTGTCATTAAAATTTCAAAAAATACTATTAAAAATGATTACTTGTCGTTTAAAAAAAAACAATAATAATGAAAGTTATTATTTTTAATTTGAAAAAATGAATAATACAAATTATTACTTGTATTAAAAAAAATACTACAATTTATTACTTGTCCTTAACAAAAAATTACAAATGATCACTTGTTGTTAAAAAGGACCATAATAAAATTGTTACTTGTCATGAAAAAAATACAAATTTAGAAAAACACTTACAAATTATCTGTTGTAGTTAAAAAAATAATGATAATAGAAATTATTATTTTTCATTTTAAAAAACTTATGACAAATAAATAATAACAATACTAATTATTACTTATCTTTAAAAAATAATAATTATTATTACTTGCGATTTAAAATAAAGTAATACTAATTAATACTTGTCGTTAAAAAAAGCAATACAAATTATGGCTTTTCTTAAAAAAAAACAATGATAATACAAATTGTTACTTTTAAAAAAAAACAGTAATAATACAAATTATTATTTGTCATAAAAAAAAGAATAATTAAAATTATTACTTGCTAAAAAATAAGTAATAATGGTGCAAATTAAAAAAAACACCGTTACAAATTATTAATTTTCTTTTAAAAAAACAATATTATGAATTATTACTTGTCGTTAAAAGAAAAAAAAGAAAAAACTATGATGCATATTATTACTTTGCATACAAACTAAATAATCATCTGAATTATCACTTGTCTTTGAAAAAAAAAATATTACAAATTATTCCTTTTCATGAAAAACAAATATCGCTGATACATATAATTATAATTCCTTGTCTTTAACAAAAACCAATATTATAAAATATTACTAATCATTTTAAGAAAAACCATAATTAAAATTGTTATTTTTCAGCCGACATAATACAAATGATTAATTGTCATTTTATAAAAAAACAATGATAAAAATTATTCCTTATCGTGAAAAATTAATAATAATTATAATAATCATAATATAAGTTATTGGTTTTCATTTGAAAAAAATAATGCAAATGATTATTTCAAATTAAAAAAGACAATAATACAAATTATTACTTCTCATTAAAAAAAATAATAGCACGAGCAATTATTACTTATCTTGAAAAAACGCAATCAGAAATCATTGCTTCTCGTTAGAAAAACAAACAGTATTACAAATCATTATTTGTTATTTGAAAAAAAAAACATTTTAGACATTATTATTAGTCGTAAAAAACTAATAATACAAATGATCACTTTTTTATAAAAATAAATAATAATACAAATTTTTTTAAAATACTATTAAAAATTATTACTTGTCGTCAAAAAAACAATAGTAACAGAAATTATTGTCTTTAAAAAAAATGAATAATGCAAATTATTACTTGTATCAAAAAAAATATTACAAATATTACTTGTCTTTAAAAAAAAATTACAAAATATTAGTTTTCGTTAAAAATTCGTGATAAAAATTATTATTTTTCATAAAAAAATAATAAATTATCTCTGGTAGTTAAAAAAATAATGATAATAGAAATTATTATTTTTCACTATAAAAAACCATCAATGCAAATTATTATTTGTCCTTTAAAAAAAAATACAAATGATCACTTTTTGTTAAAAGTCCATAATAAAAATTATTCCGCATAAAAAATAAATAATAATACCTGTTATTACTTGCCTTTAAAAAAAATTATTAATATTACTTATCATTTAAAATAAAGTAATAATAATCAATACTTGTCGTTAAAAAGTAAAAAAAAGATGATACAGATTATTACTTGTCATTAAAAAAAAAACAATAATAGCACAAATTATTATTTTTCTCTAAAAAAAAT
The DNA here is from genome assembly GCA_032357855.1 of Amphibolips quercusostensackenii. NCBI lineage: Eukaryota > Metazoa > Arthropoda > Insecta > Hymenoptera > Cynipidae > Amphibolips > Amphibolips quercusostensackenii. Next base: position 114,455 of record JAUELO010000005.1, on the reverse strand, counting down.
GTTTGAAATAAATTTTGTTTTGAAAAATTATTTGCCATAAAAAATGAATAAAACAAATTATCACTCGCTAAAAAAATAAGAAATAATAATTCAAGTTTAAAAAAACATTTACATATTATCAATTTTCCTTAAAAAAATAACCTGCAAATGATTATTTGCCTTAAGAAAAAACAATATTATAAATTATTACTTGTCGTAAAAAAATAAAAAAAACTATAATATGAATTATTATTTGTCATTTAAAAAAACACAATAATACAAATTACTTGCCTTTAAAAAAAACAATATTACAAATCATGTATATTTTTTTTTAATTTGAAAGAATGAATAGCGCAAATTATTACTTTTCTTTAAAAAAAAATTATTACAAATTATTACAAATTATTACAAATTTCAGCTTGTCGTTAACAAAAAATGACAAATTATCACTTATTAAAAAAAAACATAATATAATCTATTGCTCGTCATACAAAAAAATAATTGTAAAAATTTTTAAAAAACACTTTCACAAATTAATACTTGTAGTGGAAAAATAATAATATAAATTATTGCCATTCCAAAAAACCGATGATACAAAATATTACTTGTCTTCTTAAAAAATAAAAATTATTATTTCGCATAATAAATAAATAATAATAATACCAGTTATTAAATGTGTTTAAAAAATAATAAAAATTATTTCTTGTCATTTAAAATAAAGTAATACTAATTAATACTTGTCGTTAAAAAAAAATTAGAAAAAACTATGATACAAACTGTTATTTGTCATTAAAGAAATACAATAATACAAACTATTACGTGGGATACAAAATAATAATCATGACAAATTAATAATAATTATAATAATAATACAAGTTAATACTTGTAATTTAAAAAAAAACATAAAACACATTGTTATTTGTCATTAAAAAAATAACCATTAATACAAAGTATTACTTCTTATAAAAAATAAATAATAATACTACCAATTATTACTTTTCCTTAAAAACACAATTAGAAATTATTACTTGCCGTGAAAAAAAAGTAATAATAAAAATTATTTATTGACATTGGAAAAAATTAATCACATAAATTATTACACGTTTAAAAAAAATTATTACAAATTAATTCCTGTCTTTTTAAAAAAATTACAAAATATTACTTTTCGTTAAAAGTCTATAATACAAATGATTATTCCTTATAAAAATACTAATACCAATTATTACTTGTCCTTGAAGAAACAATAATAATGGAAATTATTATTTGTCATTTGAAAAAATGAATAATACAAATTATTACTTGTCTTAAAAAAAAAATATTACAAATTATTACTTATCGTTAACGAAAAATTACAAATTATCACTTTTCGTTAAAAAACTAGAATACAAATGATAAATTGTCATAAAAAAATAATACAAATTTAGAAAAACACTATTGAAAATTATTACTTATAGTTAAAAAAATAAGAATAATAGAAATTATTATTTGTCTTTGAATAAAACGTAATACACATTATTATTTACCATAAAAACGTTTAATATAAATGATTACTTGTCTTAAAAAAAATATTACAAATTATTATTTGTAATTTTAAAAAACCAATAATACAAATTATTACTTGTCCTTTTAAAAGAATGAAAAATTATCACTTGTTGTTAAAAGTCCATAATAAAAATTATTATTCCTCATAAAAAATTAATGATAATAATACCAATTATAACTTGCTTAAAAAAATAATAATTATTATTTAGCATTTAAAATGAAGTATTACTAATTAATACTTGTCGTTAAAAAGAAATTAAAATAATACAAACTATTACTTTTCTTTAAAAAAAGTAATAATACAAATTATTATTCGCCAAAAAATAAGTAATAATAATAATAATAATATAATAATTAAAAAAACACTGTTAAAATTTTAAATTTTCTTTAAAAAAAAAACAATATTATAAATGATTACTTATCGTTGAAAAAAAACTATAATACAAATTATTACTTGGAATACAAAATAAATAATAATCTAAATTATCACTTATCTTTGAAAAAAAAACAATATTACAAATTATTACATTATAGAGTTATAGACATTATTATTTGTCATGAAAAAAACTATTAATACAAATTATCAATTGTCATAAAAATAATTATAATACAAATCAAAAAAATACTATTACAAATTATTACTTGTGTAAAAACCATGATGAAAATTATGATTTGTCATTTGATGAAATGAATAATACAAGTTATTACTTATCTTTCAAAAAATACAATATTACAAATTATTACTTGTAATTGAAAAAACATAAAACTAATTAATACTTGTCATTTAAAATTAAGCAACACAAATTATTACTTGACGTCAAACAAAAATAGTACAAATTTTTATTTGTTTTTATAAAAATTAATATTACAAGTGATTTATTTTCATTTGAAAAAAACATAATGCACATTATTTTTTCTCTTTAAAAAAACATAGTGAAAATTATTATAAGTCATTAGAAAAAGCCAATAATTCAAAAGATTATTTCTCATTTAAAAAATAATTAATTCTACAAATTATTACTCATTTAAAAAAAAGACATCATTACAAATTATTGTCATAAAAAAAATCATAATGCAAATTATTATTTGTCATTAAAAAAATAACCAATAATGCAAATTATTACTTCTCATAAGAAATAAATAGTAATGCTACCAATTATTACTTTTCTGTAAAAAATATATAATTTTAAAATTATTATTTGTTAAAAAAAGAGAGAAAACGTAATACTAATTATAATTATTTAGAATTAAAAAAAAAACAATAATAAAAATTGTTACAATATTACAAATTATTACTTACAATTTTAAGAAAAGCCATAATACAAGTTATTATTTCTTCATTTAAAAAAGTACAATAAAAATGATTACTTTTCGTAAAAAATTAATAATAATAATATTCATAATACAAATTATTACTTGTCAGAAAAAAAATACAATGTCGCAAATTACTATATTTTATTAAAAAAAAAAACTTGATATAAGTAATCATTTGTTATTTTAAAAAGTCTATGATATAAATTATCGTTTCTTACGAAAAAAAAACAATGCAAATCATTACTTTTCAGTAAAAAAATTTTTTTGCAGGACCTTCCTTGCTGGTTACAGCAACCCACTCGATGAACAAATATCGAATTTGACGATTTTGATAATTTCGATAGTCGTCGGCCTTCCAGTAATTCCAGTAATTTTGTACGGCTCTTTAATTTTGTATCGCATAATAACGGGAACAGACAATGAATTCCAAAATTTTTAAAAATGCAGTGATAAAAAAAGAGAATCTCTTAATTGGTATCGGCCAATTAAATTCAATTGCTCAGAAAGTGATTTCTAGTTTAATTACATTATCATAAGAATAATAATTGAGCCGTTCTCAGAAAAAAAAACACCTGAGTCCTATAGTTTGGCTGAAAATTGCCGAAAAAAATTTTCAAAATGCCTTTTTACAAACAAAATGGGACATGTTGTCAGGTTTAAAATGTTGGCACAATCTGAAAAAAACCTAACTCGATTTAGGTGGTTTTTCTATAAAACGGCTGAATTTTGTATATATTGTACGATGTACGTAAAGTTTCAGATGTATTTTCACATTTTTACTACATAGAGAGCACTGCCATGATAATAAAACGTGCCTTTTTAATTATAAAAAAAGTCTCTATTATTTTTGGATCTTGCGGCACAAAGAAATTAGTAAATGTGTGTCTAAATTTTCAATTTCCCTTTTCCTCTTTCCCCTTCCCTTTTTCTTTTTCCTCTTTTGCTTTAACCTTTCCTATTTCTCCTTTTCCCATTGCCCCTTTCCCCCTTTTCCTTTTTCTCTTGCCCCGTTCCCCTTTCCCTCTTTTCGCATTTCCCCTCTCCCATTTCTCCTTGTTCTTTTTCGTTTTCCCCTTTTGCTTTAACCTTTCCTATTTCTCCTTTCTCCCTTGCCCCTTTACCCCTTTTCCTTTTCCTCTTGCCCCTTTCCCTCTTTTCGCATTTTCCCTTCCACATTCCTTCTTGTTCTTTTTCCTTTTATTTTATTCCCATTTCCTTTATTTCTTTCCTCTATTTCCTTTTCACGTTTTCCTTTTCCTCTTTTTTCCCTTTCCCCTTCCGCTTTAACCTTTCCTATTTCTCCTTTCCCCCTTTTTTCTTCATCTTTCCCTTTACTTCTTTTCCCATTTTCCCTTTTCAAGTTTCCATTTTCCTTTCCCCCTTTGCATTTCCCCTTTTCCATTTTCATTTTTTTCTTTTTCTTTCCCCCTTTGCCCTTTTTCTCTTGCCCATTTCCCTCTTCGCATTCCCGCTTTCCAATTTCCCCTTTTTCTTTTATAATTTCTCCCTTCTATATTCCCCTTTTCCTTTCCCCTCTTCCCCTTTTCATTTCATTTTCCCATTTATAATATCTTTTTCCCCTTTGCCTTTTCCTTTTTCCTTCTTCCTTCTTTATTTTTCCCTTTTAATTTGCCCCTTTTCTATTCCTCTTTCCCCTTTTTCTCTTTCCCCTTTTTTCCTTGTGCTTCAACCTTTCCTTTTTCTACTCTCCCCCTTTTCACCTTCCTCCTTTCCTATTTCCAATTTCCCTTTTTTCCCCGTGTCCCATTTCCACTTTTCCACTTACCCCCTTTGCCGTTTTCTTTCCCCCTGTCCCCTTTTTACTTTTTCCTTTTCTACCTTTTCCCCTTCCGAGTTGAATTTTCCAATTTCTCCCTTTCCCTTTTTTTCCTTTCCCCTTTTTCATTTTCCCTTAACCCCTTTTTCCATTGCCCATTTTCAATTTCCCCTTTGTCTTTTCCTTTTTCGTTCCCCCTTTACTCTGTCCCCTTTTCCTCTGTCCCCTTTTCCTCTGTCCCTTTTTTCATTTTCCTTTCAACTTTTTCTCTTTTCCCCTTGTCCACTTTTCACTCTTCCCCTTCCGCTTTAACCTTTCTTATTTCTCCTTTTTCCTTTTGCCCTTTTTCCTTCCTTCTTGTTTTTTTTCTTTTCATCTTCCCCCCTTTTCCCTTTCCTCTCTGATTTGACCGTTCCTATTTCTCCTTTTTCCTTTTCTCTTGTTCCTTTCCCTTTACTCCTTTTTCAATTACCCATGTCTAATTTCCCCTTTGTCTTTCCCTTTCCCCTTTACTCTGTCTCTTTTTCCTTTTTTTCTTTCCCCCTTTTTTCTTTCTTCCTCTTCCCCTTTCCCTTTTTCACTTTTCCCTTCCGCTTTTACCTTTCCTCTTTCTCCGTTATTCCTTTTTCTTTCCCCCTTTTTCCTTTCCTTTTGTTATTTCTTTTCATCTTTCCCCCCTTTTCCCTCTGCTTTTACCTTCCCTATTTGTCCTTTTGCCCTTTTTATTTTTTTCCTCCCTTTTTCCTTTTCTCTTGCTCCTTTCCCTTTTACCCTTTACCCAATTTCCCTTCTTCCTTTCCCTTTTTCATCTGTTCCTTTTTCTTTTTTCCATTCCCTTTCCCCTTTTCCTGTTTCCCTTTTTCCCTTTTCGCCTGAATCTTTCCCGTTTCTACTTTCCCCCTTTTCTCCATTTCTTCCTTTCTCCTTTCCCCCTTTTCTTCTTTATCCTTTTTTCTTTCTTCTTGCTCTTCTCCCATTTCCCCTTCCCCGTTTCGAATTTTCCTTTTTCTTTTCCCCTGATTCATTTTAACTTTTTCACTTTCCCTTTTCTCGTCCCCTTTCCCCCTTCGCCGTTTCCTCTTTCCTTTTTCCCTGTCTTCTTTTCACTTTCTTTTTCCTCTTTTCCCTTTCACTTTTCGATTCGACCTTTCCTATTTCTCCTTTTCCCTTTTTCCTTTTCCCCTTTTTCTTTTTTCACTTTCTCCTTTTCTATTTTTTCTTCCCTTATTTCAATTTCCTCTTTCTTTTTTCCCCTTTCCGCACAATTTTTTTGTTTTGCGCATTTTTTGGATAACTCTCTGATTTTTTCGTGTCGATTTTTCGCCGAAAAAAATTGATTTTTTTTATGGAAATTTTAATTATGCTATTTTTTGTTGCAAATTGCTTATTTTTAGTTCAAAATTTTTAAAATGGGTTAAAGATAAGTAAAATATGTATGTATTTTATTTTAAATTCGTCTATTAAGTTAATTTTATTATTTGAAGATCTATCTCTCTCTCTGGTTGAAAGTATGACTATTTTATTAAAAATTCGTTATTTATTTTAAACTCATTTTTTAACTTACAGTTAATTTTTTCAATTTTTGCTTGGAATTTCATGTATTTTATTGTAAGTTTGTCTTTTTTCGTAGATAAGTAATCTTCTTGATTGAAAATCCAATAACTTTCTTGAAAGTTGAAATTCTTTCTTAAAAGTTAATTTTATTATTTGAAGATCCATCTGTCTGGTTGAGAATTTAACTAATTTTTTGGAAATTTTTTAAATTTTAAATTAATTTTTTCATGTGAAAATTTAATTATTTTATTTTTGGTTGCAAATTGATCGTTTTTATTTGAAAATTCAACTATTTTGTTGAAAATTCTTTTTATTTTAAATTAATTTTTTAATTAAAAATTTTATTATTATATTTTTGTTTGAAAATTGATTGTTTTAAGTTTAAAATTCAACAATGTGGTTGAAACTTTATACATTTTATTGTAAGTTCGTCTTTGGTAGAAAATTAATCTTCTTGGTTGAAAATTTATCTTTGCGGTTATATATCCGTCTTTTATAGTTGAATATTGAACAACTTAGCTGAAAGTTAAACTCTTTTGATAAAAATTAATTTTTTTTTTTGGTTAAAGATCCATCATTTCAACTAAAAATTCATCTTTCTGGTAAAAAATGGGACTATTGTGCTGAAAATTCGTTTGTTTTATGTACTTGAAATTCAATTGTTTTTCATTGGAAATTTTACTATGGCAGTTAACAATTTTGAAATTTTTTTGAGATCGG
>JAUELO010000005.1:25890-38710 GCA_032357855.1 Amphibolips quercusostensackenii | reverse complement strand
GGAAGTTCAGACCTGGCTCCCGTGCAGCTGCCTGTCCGTGCAGGCCGAGCGCGCTATGCCGTGATTGGCTGGCGTCCCCACTCTACACCATCGGAACGGGTCTTCGCTCTCTCCGCTTTGTGCGGATGTTTGCCGGGCGGGAAGGCTTGTTTAAAGGATGTTATACCAATGTATAGTAATAAAAGATTATATGAAAGATAATATTTTTTATCCTCTTGAAACAGATTTGTACCAATTCAGACCTATTTTAACTACTCTAAGATCTCGCAAACCATCTGAAACTTGCTGGGATCAATTCTTATGTAGTTCGGATCGTCTGAACCCTCTTCAAAACACCTAAAGCGTTTATGGAATTTAAAAAAAATCTATTTGAACCACTTCGGACTGGTTTAAGCAACTTCGGACGGATTGAAATTTGTTTGGTTAACTTTAAAGAGGTTTGGACGGCTTCAAAATATGATTTAACCATTTTTGAACTGGATAGAGCTCCCTCAAATATTTTTGGACCACTTGGAACTATTTGGACATCTAGAAAAATTTTTGAGCCACTTTAAACTGATTGAAACTGCCTTTAATATGTTTAAACTACTTCAGACCGCCTGAGCTCTTTATTTTAAAATTCCCTGATTTCTTCCTGACCGAGTTTTTATTTTCACTGATCGTTGTAAATTTTTCTTTCAGGTATAGAAACAACCTTACACAAAAAATTTCTGATCCAAAAATGAAAAAATTAAATTTTCAGTTGAAACAATTAATTTTCAACTAATAGCAAATAAATTTGCAACAAAATAGTTCAATTTTTAACCAAAGTGATGAATTTTTGATGATAAAAAGAAATTAATCCTCAACGAAAAGTGTAATAGTTTATATTTCCACAAAAAAAAATTTAATTTTTAATCAGAAGTAGTGAAATTAAACCATAAAATGTCAATTCTGACCAAATTAGTTAAATTCTCAAGCAAAACAGACTAATTTTCAAAATAAAATTATGAATTTCATCAAAAAAGTTGAATTTTCAATTAAAAAATATGGATTTTCTACAAGAATAATTAAATTTTTAACACAAAGAAGACGAGTTTTTAACAAAATAAATACATTTTTAACTCAAAAAAAATTTAAGCAAAAACGGAATAGTTGCATTTCAAATTTTAAAAATTTGTTTTTAACAATAACAAAATAAAATTAATTTTTAACCAAAGAAGGCGATTTTTTAACGAAATAAATTAATTTTCAATTAAAAAATGAATTTTAAACGAAAATGTTAAGTATGCAATAAAAAAATAACTTTCAACACAAAAGATGAATTTTCTATAAAAAAAAAACAAATAAAAAAAAATACATGAACTTTCAGCCAAAAAAAAGATAAATTTTTAACCAAAAATAAAATTATATTGAACTTTCAGTTATAAAATTATTTTTAAAAAACAAACTAATTTTTAACAAATCATGATTTTTCAACCAAGAAGATTAAATTTCTATCAAGAAAGATAAATTTTCCACAAAAAATAGAATAATTAAATTTGTAGTTATGAAAATAAGTTTTTAATTAAAATGATGAATATTCACCCAAAAAAAATTTTTTCCAACCAGATAGCTGTATCAACAAAATACAAGAATTTTTAACTCAGAAACAAATTTTAAACAAAAAAAAAAAATAGTTAAATTTTTAGTTACAGAAATAAGTTTTTAACCATAAAATAAGAATTTTACACCAAACAGATGAATTTTTAACCAAAAAGTATTAAATTTTCAGTAAAAAAAATTGATTTTCGATAGAAAAAAGTAATTTTAAACCAGAATGATACATTTTTAACTAAGAAGATTAATTTTCTGAAAAAATTCATTTTTACAAGATACATAAATTTCCAACCAAATATTCAAATTTTTACAGGAATTTTCGACCTAATGGTTAAATTTTAAACTAAAGAAATGAATTTACAACAAAAAAGAGAAATTTTCAACAAAATAATAAAATTTTAAAATTTCAGTTTTTCGAGAATCCCTTGACTCGCAAGTTTTTTCCTGACATTCCCTACTTTCTGAAATTCACTGACTCCTTTCACTTTCATTACTTTTCTTTCCCTCCCATAATTATCCTCCTCTAACTGCTTTACCATCACTCTCTCTACACCCCCTTTCTCCTGATAACCCTTTCCCTACTTTCTTTTTCACTTCCTATCGCGTCCCCTACCTCTCCCTCCTATACTTTCTCTGTCCTTACTTTACCTGCTACTCTTTTACAGTCGTACCTTTCCCACCCTCACGACTCTTTCCCTACTTCCTGTACTTACCTTCCCTTCTATGAATTCCCTTCTCTCAGTTTCCTTCCTTCCCCTTTCACTTCCTAACCTTTTCTCCAAAACTCCTTCCTATACTTCTCCTCTCTTTACTTCCCCTACTACCCCCTTACAACCACTTCTTCCCTTTCCTAGTCCTCCCTTTTACATCCTTATAATCCTTTCCCTACTACCTCTACTTTTATTGCTCTCATTTTCCTCTACTTCCTCTTTCCTCTCTACCCCTACTTTTCTTCTTCTCACTTTCGCCCACTTTCCCTCCTAAGTCATTCCTTCCCCGACCTCACTTCCTTTTTCCTACATCTCCTATATTCCTCCACGTCCCCTTTCGTCAAAAAAGACGACGGACAAAGGGACACCCTAACGAAACTATGAGGGATTTTCCCCAGGACTACGAAACCCGATGTTTACAATATATGAAAAATTTGAACAGTTTTCCAAAAATATTAGAGTACGTACAGTAAAGTGGTTACGACCAATCACGTACCTTCCTCGGACTTTCCTGGTAGGCATTAGTAAACTGGCCATTAGGGACGCGAGAGACCTTGAGAAAAAAAGAAGAAAGAGATATCTTCTATAGCGACAATTTTTTAAGAATTTTACACCAAGGAGACACAATTTGCGGAAGCACACATAATTATAGTGTTGCTCGATTAAAGATACTGTTTTGATCATAGAATCGGTTTGCACATTGCTGGTAGCAAAAGTTAATGTAAAGAATCGACCTTAACGAATCACATCCACTTTCCTTTCACATTAACAAGATATTCTTACCTTTGCATGCAAATTTATAATGAGCCGTCTGTGAACTAAAGTACTGTGCTTTTAGCGCCACAAGGCATGATTTTCTCTGCTTCTAAATGTATTGAAATAAAAATAAATGAATATGCAGAAAATTAAAGAAGAAGTAATAAAAATTTTATTAAACTTTACTGCGCAGAGATAAGTACTGTAGAAATCTTCTGCGCAGCTAAAAGTTCCACCAAACACCAGTGCGCAGCATTAGGCCTCATATATTTCCACTGCGCAGCTATAACTTGCGCAGAGTTTTATTGCGCAGACATTCGTCTTGTAGAAATCTACTGCGCAGTTGCAAGGCTTAGGGGGGGCTCGTGCGCAGTTGCAGAAATTTTAAAATAATTCTGCGCAGTTATAACCTTGATAAAAATCTATTGTATAAAAAATAAGAAAATTGCTAAATCTGCTATTATTCAGGGAAAAAAGGCAGCAAAGGATAAAGATAAATAGGGACAGGAAAAGAAAGAGAAAATATAAATTAAAAGCAAACAGAAAAAGAAAGAAAAGTGGACAGAAATTGATAGAGAAGAGTTAGAGGAAGGAATAAAAGCAAAGCAGAAATGATGAAAAATAGAAAGGAAGACATAAGGAAAGAAGGAAATAACACAGGGAAGAAAGAGAATAAGAAAGGAAAAAAGAAACGAAGAAATACTTGAAAGCAAAGAGGAAAAGAAAAGGAAGAAAAATTAAGGAAAAAAGACAAGAACTGATGGAAAAGAGTTAATGGAAGGACTAGAAGGAAGGGAGGAGAAAAGGGAAAAAAGCAAAGAGGAGGAGAGGAGAAGAGAAGAGAAGGGAAACAGGAGGAGAGGAAAAGAGGAGAAGAAGAGAGTAAAAATGGAAAATAGGAAAATCATAACAAAGAAAAAAATAATAAAGAAAAAACATAGAGAAAAAAATAGAATGAGTCAAAATAAGGAAGACACGTTATTTTTTTTTGTACCGTAAAAGATGTTCTTAGTGAAGAAATCAATTAGCACGAAAATCTTATAAAAGACAAGATATTGTTTCTGATAGTATTGATGAAATGGAAGATTAAGTACGATTTCAACTTGATAAAAATCTAACTACTCTATCCAGAAATGTCTGAAAATGACGCCGTCGATTTTTATTTTTTTACTTGATAAGTAAAAATAAAAAAGTGCAGGCAGCGAGAATCGAACACGCAACTTTTTACTCATAAAGTCCAAGCGTGACTGCTTGAGCTACAGTTACTGGAAAAATACTAGGAAGAAACGACAACTATTTCTGGTATAAAACTACTAGAAAGCCACTTTTCTTCAGAACTGTACAATCGAAAAATAAAATCCTGCTTGGAAATAAATTAAAATTTTAATGAATCGAAAGTGATGACCCTTTTGCAATTAATTGCTAATTATTTAAATATTCAAGAATCACTTTAACTGATTTCACTGTTTGGGATTTTAACACTGGTTTCTGGAATTATTTCATAAAGAGGTCCTGCAATAAATATATATAGATCAGAAGAGCACCAATCAGAGAAAACGAATTTTTCAAATTCGAAATTAAAGCATCTTGAGAGTTGCAAATTTTTTGTATAAGCTACGATGCAAAGCTCATGCAATTTTCGTGCGACTGGCTTTTATGATTCCAGAATTACAAATTTTGTAAACAAAAACTGCAAAGATACTTAAGATCAGTTGTTTTTTAGGCATGCTCAAATGCATTAATTTTTTTAATGAGATTTACTTAACACTTTTTTAAATAATAATAGTTCTAGAAATTTGTTTTTAATATGGTAAAGTTTGTTAAAAAAAATTTTAGGGGACCCGAACCCTCGTACTTTTTAGTATCGAGTAGGGAACGTTGTCCACTAAGCCAATCTGTATTTAAATCCGAAACGTTTCTACTTCGTATCTTTTTTATATTAGGATCTAAAATTTTTGTTTTTAAAAATCGCTTGGTGAAGTCTTCAACAAAATCAGCATAATTTTTTTCAATCTCATGTCTTTTCAAGAATAAACAGGAAGACATAATGTCCATGACCAAAAATGCATAGCCACTGGCGAAATGCGACGATAAAAAGGGTTTTAGGCTAGTTTCTTCGAAAGAAGAAAAAGGTAGAATTTTTTTTAATTAGTAGAATTTGGCTACTTACGGCACTGACTTTTCGCACTTTGGTGGTGGTAGTGGTGGTGTGATTGTTGTTAGCTATCTTGACCCTGTGTTCGCTGACGGATTCTACGGATCTTATGCTCATTCGTTCCTTGTTGTTGTCGTCGTTGCCTTTTTCTTGGCCGACGAAAAGCTCGTAGCTGTGACAGGAAAAGTCTGAAGGTGACTTGACGATCCGTTCAGCTGCAGCCTGTGCTGCTGCTTCCCGCGCAGCAGCATGCGCTGCAATTTTGTTTTCTTTCGCCAAGGCAGCTTCTTCCGCTTCCTAGAGAACAAAAATTAATTCAAAGTGATAATTAGAAGAATTAGAACATCACTGCGCAGCCAAAGGTACTATGTAACCCTACTGCGCAGTCATAGGTGTCATAGAGCTCTATTGCGCAGTCATAAGTACCATATGAATCTATTGCGCAGCCATAATTACCATATAACTCTACTGCGCATATTTGTATAGAATAAAACTCTGTTGCGCAACCAATAATTCTAAAAACGCCAGTGCGCAGACAAAAGTATCATATAACTCTACTGCACAGAAAAAGTTTCATAAAACTTTGCTGTGGAATCAGTAGTGTCATAAAACTCTATTGCGCAGTGTGAAGCGACGCATCACTTTACTGCGCAATGTTAAATGGCGCGTCACTTTACTGCGCAGTGTTAAATAGCGCAGAACTTTACTGCGCATATATAGGTATCATTGAAATCTACTGCGCATCCATAAGGTTCTGGAGACTATAGTGCGCAGGTTGAGACATCGTAAAATGATTCTGCGCAGTAATAACCTTTATAAAAGACTATTATTTGAAAAATGAAGAATTATTATGGAAAAAAGGCAAAGAAGAGAGAAAGAAAAAGAAAGGAAAGGGGACAGGAATTTATGGAGAAGAGTTAGAGGAAGAAATAAAATAAATAAATAAGGAAAAGAATAAAGGAAGACAAAATGAAAGGCGGAAATGAAGCACAGCAGGAAAGAAAACAAGAAAGGGAGGAAGAATTAAAAATAAAGTGAAAAAAAAGACTGAAAAAGGGAAAAGAATTGATAGAGAAGAGTTGAAGGAAGAAATAAAAAAAAACGAAAGAGAGAAAAGGGAAAGGAGAGAAAGAGAGTGAAAAAACAAGAAATACAACAAGAAAAAAATAAAGAAGGAAATGAGAAGAAAAAAAAGGAGGCTCTAAATGAAATAAGACCAACCCTTATAGCTTCTTCTTTAGAAAAAGTACGGGAATTTAGCAAGAGAATTTAGATAAAGAAGTAAAAAGAAGGAGATAATAAAAAAAAGGAAGAGAGAAAATGAGGAGTTAAAAGGAGTCGGAAAGGAGAAGAAGAAAGAAATAATGAAAGGAGAGAAGAAACAAGCAGATGAGGAAGACCTACCATTATGGCTTTTCCTTAAGAAAAAGGACAGGAATTGAGCAAGGAGTGTTAGAAAAAGGAATAAAAAGAAGGAAGAAGTAAAGAAAGAAAGAATGGAAGAAAGGAAGAAAGAAGAGAATGAGGAAAAGACAGAAACAAAAATGCAGATGAGATGAGACTAACCCTTGTAGCTTCTGCTTCAGAAAAGAGACAGTAATTGATGGAGAAAAATCAGAGGAAGAAATAAAATGCAGGCAGAAATTAGAAAAAGAAGGAAGGAAGACAGAACGAAAGGTGGGAATAAAGCAGGAAAGGAAGAAAACAAGAACGGAAGAAAGAAAGAAAGAAAGAGTAGCAAACATAATAAAAAAGAAAAGAAAGGGGGTAAGGAATTGATAGAGAAGAGTTAAAGGAAGGTAAGGAAGACGAAAAAGAGAAAGGAAGAAAAGAGGAAAAAAAAGAAGCAGGAGACAGTAAAAAAGCTAGAAATACTAAAAGACAGAGATAAAGAAATGAGAAGAAAGGCACAGAAATACAGATTAGAAAGGACCAACCAGAAAAGCTATTTCTTCGGAAAAGGGACAGAAATTTTGCGATAAGAGTTAGAGGATGGAGTACAGATAAAAAAATAAAAAGAGAAAGATAAAAAAAGAAAAGTTAAAGATAGTAAGAAATAAAGAAATAAAAAAAGAAAAAGCAGATAAGAAAAGGCCAACTAGTATATCTTCTTTTTTAGAGAAGGGACAGGTATTTAGCGAGAAGTGTTAGGGAAAGAATGGGAAAAAAATAAAGAAAGGAAGGAAGAAAGAAAGAACATGAGGAAAAGAAAGGAACAAAAATGCAGATGAGAAAAGACCAGCCCTTACAGCTTTTTCTCCAGAAAAAAGGTCAGGAATTGATAGAGAAAAGATAGAGGAAAAAATAAAAATAAAAAACGAATGAAAAGAAGGCAAAAATAAAGAGAGGAAGAGCTCAGGAGAGGTAGAGAGGAAAATAGAAGACAATGAGAAGAAAGAAAGAAATTTGCAGGTGGGAAAATACCAACTTCTATAGCTTCTTCATCAGAAAAGCGAGAGGAAGTTATTGAGAAGAATTAGAGAAAGGAATAAAAAGAAGGAAGAAATAAAGATAGGAAGAGAGAAGAAAATGAGAAGAAAGAAATAAACAAAAATGCAGATGAGAGAAAAACCAACCCTTACAGTTTCCTCTTCAGAAAAGGTACAGGAATTTATGAAGAGGAGTTAAAGGAAGGAATAAAAAGAAGGCACAAACTAAGAGAGGAGAAAAGGAAGAGATCAGAAGAGAAGGAGAGAAGGAGTGGAAGATAAAAGGAAATGAGAGGAACGAAGGCATGAAAAATCAAGATGAGAAAAGACCAACCCTTATAGCTCTATCTTCAGAAAACAAATAGTTATTTAGCGAGAAGAGTTAAAAGAAGAAATGAAAAGAAGAAAAAATGAAAAGACGAAACAAAAAGGAAAAGAGTAGTCGACGGGAGGAGCAGAGGAAGAAATAAAGAAAGAAAAGAAGAAAAAAGCAGATGGGGAAAGATCAACTTTTATAGCTTCTTATTGACTAGAGGGACAGTAATTCGTCAAGAAAAATTTGAGGAAGGTATAAAACAGAAAGACATTAAAAAAATAAGAAAGAAGAAAATAAGATAAAATAAAGTAAGAAAAATGCATATGAGGAAAGAACAACTCTTATAGCTAATTCCTTAGAAAAAGGTCAGGGATTAATGGAGAAGTGCTAAAGTAAGGAATGAAAAGAAGACAGAAATAAAGGCAGGAAGCGATCAAAAGAGAAGAGAAATATAGAAGGAAAGGAAAAGGAAGGAATAATAATGCAGATGGGAAAAGACTAACTTATATAGCTTCATCTTCAGAGAATGGACAGAAACTTATCCACAAGATTTAGATGAAGGAATGAAAAGCAGGACGAAATGAAGACAACAAGAGAGAAGAAGAGGAGGAGTTAAGGAGAGGAAGACATAAAGAAAGGAAGAAAGAAAGAAAAATTTAGATGGAGAAACACCAACCTTTGCAGTTTTTTTCAGAAAGGGGAGAGGAATGTAGCGAGAGGAGTTAAAGAAAGGAAGAAGGAGAAAAAAGAAATAAAGAGAGAAAGGAAGAAAGGAGGAAAGAAGGAGAGGAGAAGAGGAGAAAAAGATAGGAAGAAGATAGGAAGAGAAGAGGAAAGAAGAAAAGGAGGAGAGGAGAGGAAGATAAAAGGAGATGAGAAGAAAGGAAGAAAAATGCAGATGGGGAAAGACCTACCCTAATAGCTTCTTCTTCAGCCGCTTCTTCTTCCTCTGCTTTCTTCTGCAATTCGTCATAAGACATCGCGACAATAGCGAGGATCAAGTTCACGAGGTAAACTGATCCCAGGAATATAATAACGATGAAAAATAACATATGCCATGGCCCCGCTGATCTCAGCACCAGCTGATAAAGATTTTCCCAATAATCCTGGGTCATAAGACGAAACGCAGAAAGAAGCGCCCAACCAAACGTATCGAAGCTTGTGTAACCATAATTAGGGTTTCCTCCGTACCCTTGTAAACAAATATATCCAGGAGGACACGTCCTGTAAAAATATTGTTGAAAAATGATTAAATTTCAGTTAATATAATAAAGAAATAAGGAAGAAAAAGAAAAATAAGGAAAAAGTAAGGAAAAATAAGGAAGAAGTAAGGAAAAGTAAGGAAGGGTAAGTAAAAGTAAGAAAGAAGTGAGGAAAAGTAAAGAATAAGTAAGGAAAAATAAGGAAGATCTAGAGAAGTAGAGAAAATAAAAAAAAGGGAAAAAACTTACCCTGCTCCTGACGAATTTCCACACAATGGCATGGCCCCAGCTTCGTCCACGTACCAATTTGCTTTTCAGAAGAATAAAAAATACAAAATTGATTTTTCCTAATAAAAAAAAATGTAAATATATGTAAAGCAAGATTATTACTCACTTTTATTTTTACAAAAACTGTCCCAGTTCTCGCTCGTGAGGTTACCCCACGAGCCGTCATCCGGAAAATTTTTTATACATTTTTGCGTAAGCACCCCCATATAAATCTGAAGACCCATAAGTGCAAAGACGGAGAGGGAGAACATTGTTAGGATTATCACATCGCGTAGATTTTTAACGGACTCTATCACAGCGCCGACAATGGTTTTAAGACCTAAACAAGCAAACAGTACATGTCACTCATGTGTGGATTGGACCCAAAATATTGGAAAGTATATATAATTTATAGAATAATATAGGATATCCATTGGGAAATTTGACATTAGAGATGGACTTAGGCTAAGTTTAGCTCGGACTTATATTAGACTTAGGTCAAATTTATTAAATTTTTAGTGTGAGGGTGGACTTATATGCAAAAATCGATGTATGGACTAAGTTTATCTCATACTTATAACTGACTTAGGTTAAATTTATGTAATAGTCGCACCTAAAGTGGACTTATATAATATAAATTAATCATCGGTATCAAGGCTACGTTAATCACGAAATTATAATTAACTTAGGTCAAATGTACCCAATATTTAAAGTTGAATTGGACTTATATAAAGTAATTTGTATCTAGGCCAAGTTTATTACGAACTTATAATTGACTTAAGTTAAATTTACCTAATACTCGAACTTATATTGAACTCAGATTAAACTAACCCAATACACAAAGTCAAAGTGAACTTATATATAAAAGAATCCATATTTAGGTCAACTTCATCATGAGCTTACAATTGACTTACGTAAAATTTACTATACTCGAAATTAACGTAGATTTCTATGGAATGATCAATGTCTGGACCAAGTTTATTCAAGTCAAGTTTATCAAAAACTTATATTTGACTCAGGTAAAATTAGCCCAATACATATTCCTTAAGGGGAGTTGTATAATATAATCGATATCTTTGTCTAATTCAACTCGAATTTATATTGTACTTTAGTCAAATTTACCTAATACTCGAACTTAAAGTGGACTTATATGAAATAATCAATGTATGGACTAAGTTTATCTTGGACTTATAGTAGACCTATGTCAAAGTCATGTAATAGTCGGGCTTAAAGCGGACTTATATAATATAATGAAATAATCGTTATCTAGGTCGAGTTAAGTTCATATTCAAATTAGAATTTGGTAAAATTCACCTTATACCCGAAGTTAAAGTGGACTTATATAAAATAATGATCCACATTTAGGCCAATTTTATCACGAGCTGACAATAGACTTACGTTAAATTTACCCAATACTCGAATTTAACGTAAACTTATATAAAATTATCGATGTCTGGAGCAAGTATATCTAAGTGAAGTTTACCAAAAAATTATATTTGACTTAGGTTAAATTTGCCTAATACTAATGTCTAAGGTAACGCTATAAAATATAATCGATATCTATATCTAATATAACCCGAACTTATATCGTAATTTAGTCAAATTTACCTAATGCTGGAACTTAAAGTGGACTTATATGAAATATTTGATGTCTGAAATGAGTTTATCTTGGACCTATAGTGGACTTAGGTCAAATTCATATAGTTCTTATAATTAAATTCGGTCAAATATACCCAATACTCGAACTTTAATTAGATTAATATAAAATAATCGCTATCTTAGCCAAGTTTACTTCAGACTTATATTAGAATTAGATCAAATTTTTCCAAGTTGAAAGTTAAAGTAGAATTATATAAAATAATCTATATCTAGGCTATGTTTAGTTTAGACTTATATTAGAATTAGGTCAAACTTATCCAATAGACAAAGCTAAACTGGACTTATATAAAATAATGCATACACAGGCCAAGTTTAGTTCAGACTTATATTATAATTAGATTAAATTTACACAGTACCGAAGTTAAAGTGGACTTACATAAAATTAACCATAACTAGGTCAAGTTTATCACGGGCTTACAATTTACTTGCATAAAATGTACCCAATACTCAAAATTAGTGTAGACGTATGTAAAATAATCGATGTCTCAATTGACTTTATCTAAGTCAACTTTATGAAAAACTCATATTTGACCAAGGTAACATCAGCCCAATTCTCACTACTAAAGTTGATTTATATAATATAATCGATATCTATATCTAATTTAACACGGACTTATATTGTACTTAGGTCAACTTAACCCAATACTCGAACTCAAAGTGGACTTGTATGAAATATTCGATATATAGGCTAAGTTTAGTACGAACTTATATTTTATTTAGGTCAAATTTATGCAATAGTTAGGCTTTTAGTGGACTTATATAATGTATTTGCACTAATATAATGTAATCGATATCTAAGTCAACTTTATTTCAGGCTTATATTAGAGTTAGGTTAAATTTACCGGATATACAAATTCAAGTAGACTTATATAAAATAATCCATATCTAGGTCAAGTTTATTACGAAATTATAAATGACTTGGGTTATATTTACCCAATACTTGAACTTTTATTGGACAGAGGTCAAATTCAGTTAATGCTCAAAGTCAAAGGGGACTTATGTAAAATAATTGATATTGACAACAACCTTATCCCGTACATATATTTGACCTAGGTCCAATTTACCCAATACTTAAACTTAATGTGAATTTTTATCATATAATCGACACATATATGCTAAGTTTTTTGCGATCTTATAATTGACTCAAGTAAAATGTACCTATCATACAAATGAAGTTAACATGAAATTATATGAAATAATTAATATCCAGGCCAAGT
This sequence comes from Amphibolips quercusostensackenii, assembly GCA_032357855.1. Lineage (NCBI taxonomy): Eukaryota > Metazoa > Arthropoda > Insecta > Hymenoptera > Cynipidae > Amphibolips > Amphibolips quercusostensackenii. The sequence goes on along the minus strand of JAUELO010000005.1, from coordinate 26,421 downwards.
TTATTACGAACTTATAATTTATTAGGTCAAATTTATCATAAACTCGAACTTGAAGTGGAATTACATAATACAAACTATATCTATTCCAAGTTTAATTCGGACTTATATTGGACTTAGGTCAAATTCATGAAAGTCCTATTTAAATTAGACTTATGTTAAAAAATAAATATCTAAGTCAAGTTTTTACAAACCTAAATTTAAATTAGGTCAAATTTATCCAATAATTGTACTTGAAGTGGACTTGCATAATAGAATCGACATCTATGTCAAATTCAACTGGGACTTATGTTTTACTTCGGTCAAATTTTCTCAATACTTATTTCTGAATTAAACGTATATGAAATAATAAATATTTAGGCCAAGTTGATTCCAAAGTTATATTTGAATTAGGTCAAATTTACCCAGTACCCAAACTTATTATTATTTTCATGAACGCGTGAAAATTTTTATTTTTCTAAGGTGGGCTTAGAATCACTGTAGGAATTTAATCACAACCAGTGATAACCTGCGGCTGCATCCGACTTAATAAAA
>JAUELO010000005.1:0-19369 GCA_032357855.1 Amphibolips quercusostensackenii | reverse complement strand
GGTGGATCTATTTTGACTGGTTTTCTTACTGAGAAGAGAATTGATTCTGACTTTGCTACGTTAATTTTTATTCTCCAGAGCTTAGCCCATGTTTCAAAGATTTCAAGAGCTTTGTTGAGTAATTTTAAGATTTTCGGTACTGACCAAGAAGAGGTAAATAGTGCAGTATCGTCTGCGTATAATCCAATTGCAACTTCGGGCACCTCAGGGATGTCGTTCACGTAGATGATAAAGAATACCGGACCTAAAATGCTGCCTTGGGGCACACCCGCTCGGATGGGTTTCTCTTTTGAGAGTGTCTGGCCTATTTTGACTGAGAATTTTCTGTTAGAAAGATAAGAGTTAATAAAGAGGATAAGCCCTCTTGGGAAATTGTAATTTATTAGTTTTCTGATCAGTCCTACATGCCAGACACTATCAAAAGCTTTTTCTACATCGAGGAAAACAGCTCCAGTATGTTTTCTTCGATTGAAATTTAAGCTAATGGCTTCGGTAAGTTTGAGCATCATGTGCTGCGTAGAGTGACCTTTTCTAAAACCGTATTGTTGCGGTTTGAGGATGCTGTTTTCCTCGAGGTGGTAGTTTATGCGAGTGAGTATTATTTTTTCAAAAATTTTACTCATTGTGTTAAGAAGACTAATGGGCCTGTAGCTGGTTGGATGATATGGATCCTTGCCTTTTTTCTGAAAGACTAAAATGTGAGCTATTTTCCATGAGTTAGGAAAGTAGCTTAGTTGGATACAGGCATTGAAGATATTAGCAAGGAGAATGAGACACGAAATCGGAAGTTTTTTAAGGATTAGGTTTGAAATTGAATCAGGACCGCTGGCTTCTTGGTCTCGCGGACTATAGTTTTATGTGCTTCGCTCCAGCGTCAGCGCACCACTCGCGACGCAGGCGAGTGGGGGTTTACTAGAGGGGATCGTTTCGTCGATGACGTTAAGAGGGGGATTCGCGCGATTGGTTCGCTCTCGCCACGCAAAGCTCTGCGAGTGTCGGAACAGCTGAACCGCGCTTGCGCTATAGGTTGCAATAAAAGTTTCAACTTCTTTACGGGGATGCGCGATTCAGTTTCTTCTAAGTCGAATGGAAGGTGGGGGTATGACGCCCAGGCGACCAAAGAAAGAATTAGGCGGACTCCAAAGAGATTTTAAAACATTCTAAACGAATTTACGAATTTTATGAATTTTACAATAAATCCTAAAGCGATTTAAAAACATTTGGAAGATTCCTAGAATATCAAAGATATCAGAATAAAGAGGAATAATTTGAAGAATTTTTAAATTTCAAAAGATTTCAAGGGAACTGACCAATTTAAAAAAATTCCTAAGATTCATAAAGGTTTCAGAAGAATTAGGAGTAATTTAAGGTTTTTTAACAATTTTTTAAGGATTTCACGGAATCTCAGGGGTTTTCGATAAATTCAAAAATTTTTTTATATTTTTGAGTTATTGCAAGGGATTTTATCAAAAAAAAAAGTGTCATCAAAATCAAAGGTCGAATTTAATTTTAAGGATTTAAAAAAAGTGACCAGTAATTAATATTTTAATATAAATTGTATAATCAATAATCTAGTATCTCAAATTTGTAATATAAAATCGTCTATCAACAGTTATGTAAGTATAGGTACTCTAGTCTACAACAATATCAAATGTAATAATCAATTTGTATTCGCAACTAGGCTAAAGAAAAATGAGTCACAATCATATAATAATAGGTTCTGCATCATAGTAATAATACTTTGTGGTTGCTAGAGTATAAATTAATAACAAAAGGTACAATGGTATGATCTATATTATTATTTCTTTCTAGATCTCTAGGTCATGATCGATGTAACAACAAGATGTGTAGTAGAGTGGTCCAAAAAATTTTGTTGTTGCTAGGTTCCCGGAAAAAGATCAGTTTTCGGAAAAATGGTAAAGAATTACTTCTTATTAACTTTTTGTGAATTTAATTTAAACCACTTGTTAATAAGTGTTCAATAAACCGTTTCCACTGCATAAATTTTCAATTTGACGTCCTAACTACTTTGGCTTTTTTTAATTTTTCCAAGATACATCTTTTATATTCAAAAAGTAGCAAGTTTGCAAAAATTTTTGCAGTTTTCAAATTATTCAAACAATTTTTGTTTGGTATAAAATTAAAATTACTTCTGTAAATGCAATCTTTTATTAATAAACTTTTCATAAATATCGATTGTGAAATATTCGCCATAAGACATAGGTTTTGGCAGAAAATACTGTCAATCGGTTGGTAGCTCAGGCAGTAGCCTTTGTCTTCATAGCTGAAAGATTGTGTGTTCAACTCCCGCTGCCAGTACTTTTTTATTTGAATAACTTTTCATTTTCATGTATTAAAATGTTTATAAATATAATTTTTTTTAAATAATCTTTAAAAATTATGCAAATAATAATTTTAAAAATATTTTTTAACGGAAAAACTGACTTTTCTAAACTTTATTATTTTTTTCGAAAACTAATTTATTTTCGATGAATTCGAATAATTTTTTTGGATGTTTACAAATTATATTTAAAATCAGAATTATGAAAATTGATCCCAGTTTGTTAACAAAATTTAAAACAAAAATTATATTTTTAATCCAAATTTCCAAAAAAAAAAACAGTGACTCGTCAAAAAAATATCACTATTATGTTTGAAAATTCTGATAAAAAATACAATTTTTCGTCAAAATTAATTTAGAGATGAATATGGAAATGCCTGTTTTTATTACAAACCTGCAAAATCAAAGAATTCTAAATAATTTAAATAATTCTGAAGAATTCAAATACATATCAAGAATTCAAAGAATTACAAAGAATTCCAAAATGTCTAGGAATTCTAAGGAAGTCAAAATATTTCATAGAATTAAAAAAATTCAAAAGAATTTAGAGAATTTCAAAGAATTTTAAAGAATTCAAAAAATCCAAAAAATGCAAAGAATTTTGAAGAATTCAAAGATTCCCGGAGAATTCTAAAGATTTCCGAAAAATTCTAAAGAATTTGAAATAATTCTAAAGCATTTGAAGAATTTCAGAGATATAAAGGAATTCCAAAGAAGTCTGAGAATTAAAAAGAAATCTAAGAATTAAAAAGAATTCTAAGAATTAAAAAGAATTCTAAGAATTAAAAAAAATTCGAAGAATTAAAAAAATTCTAAGAAAACCAAAAAATTCAAAGATTTCCAGAGAATTCTAAGAACTTCAAAGAATTCCAAAGTGTTTCATAGAATTCGAAGAATTACAAAGAATTAAAAATTATTAAAGAGTTCCAATATTACCAAGAATTTAAAATAATTTCAAAGAATCCAAAGGGTATTAATGAGTAGGATGCATTCAAATGCAAAAAAATTCAAAATAATTCAGGAAAAAAATTTTTGGAAGAATTCAAGAGAATTTAGGAATATTCCAAAAAAATTCAAAAAATTCTAAGGAGCTTTGAACAATTCTAAAGAGCTTCAAAGAATTCTAAAGAACTTTAAATAATTATAAATAATTTAAAGAATTTTTAAAAAATCGAAGAATTCTAAAGAACTTCAAAGAATTTCAAAGAATTCGGCAAAAATAATATAATTTCACAAATTTTTAAAGAATTCTGAAGAACTTAAAAGAATTCAAAAAATAAAAAAATTCCGAAGAATTCTAAGAAATTAAAAAATTCCGAAAAAAGCAAAATATTCAAATGTTTATGAAGAATTCCTACGAATTCAAATAATACCAAATGTTTCAAAGAATTTAAAAGAACTTCAAAGAATTCGAAGAAAATTCAAAGAATTCTAGAGAACTTTAGATTATTTAATGTAATTGAAGTAATTTCACGAAAATCCAAGAATTCTAAACAACTTCAGAATTCTGAAAAATTTGAAGAATTCTGAAAAATTTGAAGAATTCTAAAAGATTTAAGAATTATAAATAATTAAAAAAATTCCATAGAATTTGAAGAGTCCCAAGTAATTTTAAAAATTTCAACGAATTCCAAAGATTCACAAAGCCTTTCAAAGAATTCCAAATAACTTTCAATAATTCCAAAGTATTTGAAAAACTTCGAAGAATTCCAATATTTCCAAGAATTCAAAGGAATTCTAATAATTCCAAAAAATTAAAATAATTAAAAAGAATCCAAATGATTAGGATACATCAAAAATTGAATTGAATAATCCAAAGAATTTGAGAAATTTTAAAGAATTTAGAGAATTTCAAAGAATTTAAACGATTCCAAGAGTTCCAGAAGTTTCTAAGAATTTGAAGAATTAAAATAATTCCAAAGAAATTAAAGAATTTAATTGTTTACAAAGAATTTCCAAGCATTTAAAGAATGAACAAGAATTCATAGAACTTCAAAGAATTCCCAAAAATTCAAAGAATTCCCAAGGATTCAAAGAATTCCAAGTAATTTAAAGAATTCCAAAGATTTCCAGAGAATCGTAAATAACTTAAAATTATTCAAAATTTTTTTATTATAATAATTTATAAGATACAATGAATTCCGAAGAATGCAATTTATTAAATGAATTCAAAGATTTTAAGGAGTTTAAGAAATTCCAAGTAATTTAAAGAATTTTTAAGAGTTCCAAAGATTTCTAGAGAATTAAAAATATTTTAAAATTATTTAATTTTTTTCATAAAAATAAATTCAAAGAGTTTAATAAATTCCAAAGAATGCAATTAATTCCAAAGAATCCAAGGAATTTAAAGCAATTAAAATAATTTCAAAGATTTAAAGAAAATCGAAAATAACTTAAAATTATTCGAAGATATTTTTTTATCAAAATAAATTCAAAGAATTCAATTAATTCTAAAGAATAAAAAGTTTTCAAAGAATTCTAAAGATATCAAGGAATCCCAAGTAATTGAAAGAATTCCGAAGAATTCCTAAGTATTGAAAGAATTCTAAAGACTTCTAAGAATTCTGAGGAATTCAAAGAATTCAAAATATTTACAGAGAATTGTAAATAACTTAAAATTATTCTAAAGTATTTGAATAATTTAAAAAAAGAGAAAGAATTTCAAAGTAATCAAAGATTAAAAAAGAATCCTGAGTATTCTAAAGAATTAAAAGATTTTTGAAGAATCCTAAAGATTTTAGGAGAATTATTAGGAATTCCAAAAAAATTTTCAAAAGCAACTTTCTCGAAAACTGCGAAAGAGCGCAAATTAATACATAAGTCGTAGAGTGTGACTGAAATTCAATTTCCAAAAAGCTTCCAAAAAATTAGAAAAAAAAACTAAATAATTAGGACACATCAAAATTCAGAAAAATTTAAAATATTGAAGAAATTAAAGATGTTTAAACAGAATTCAAGAGAATTCTAAAGAGTTCGAAAAAATTTTTAAAACCATACGAGAATTCAAAGATTTCTAAAGAATTCAAATGTTTGCGAAGAATTCAAATAATTCCAAAGAGTTCAAAGAATTACAAAGTTTGAAGAATTACAAATAATTGAGAGAATTCTAAAGAATTCAAAGAGGTCTAAAGAATTCTAAGAATTCCAAAGAGTTCTAAGAATTTCAAAGAATTTAAAGAGTTCTAAGGAATTCAAATATTTCCAAAGAATTTAAAGAATTACAAAGAGTTTAAATAATTCCAAAGAATTCATAGAGTTCCAAAAAATGTAAAAAGCTTAAAATTATTCCAAATTATTAAAAAAAAAATTTTAAATAAAAGTATTTAAAGAAAATCCAAGAATTACAAAGTATTATAAGAATTCCGAAGAATGCAAAGATTTCTGAAGAATTCTAAAGAATTCTAAAGAATTCAAAAAATTCTAAAGACTTCAAATAATTCTAAATAATTCAAGAATTTCCAAAGATGTCCAGGGAAATGTGTATAACTTATAATTATTCCAAAATATTTTAAAAATTTCAGGGATTCAGTTACGAAAAGTCTTTCTAAAAATTAAGAAGAATTCAAATGATTACGTCACAAATAAATTCAAAAGTATTGAAGAGAATTTAAGGAAATCCTAAAGAGCTTTAAAGAATTTTAAAGAACTTTAAAGAATTCTTAAGGACTTTAAATAACTCTTAAGAACATTAAAAAGTTCTACATAACATCAAAGAATTCCAAAGAATTACTAAGAATTAAAAGTGGAATTAAAAGTAGAATTCAAAGAGTTCCATTGAAAATTTTTTTAAAAAGTCAAAGAGTTTCAAAGAATTCAAAGAGTTTGAAAGAATTCAAACAATTGCAAAGAATTTTTAAGAATTCAAAAAATTTTAAAAAAATTCAAATAATTCCAAAGAATTTCAAAGAGTTCAAAGAATTTCAAAGCATTCAAAAAGTTTCAAAGAATTCAAAAAATTCTGTAGAGTTCCAAGAATTTCGAAGAGTTTAAAGAAATCTGAAGAATGAAGAGAATTCCAAAGAATTAAAATAATTCAAATAATTCAAAAGAATTCCAAGGAATTCAAAAATGATAAAGAATTTAAATAATTCCAAATTATTCCAAAGAGTTCAAAGAATTTAAAAGAATTTAAAATGTTCCAAAAAATTCAAAGAATTCTAAAGAATTCAATTATTTTCGAAGAATTCAATGAATTCTAAAGAGTTAAAAGAAACCCGAAGAATTAGGAGAATTTGAAAGAATTAAAAAAATTTCAAAGAATTTAAAGAGTTTCAAAGAAATCAAAGAGTCCTAAAGAATTCAAATAATTCCAAATAATTTAAAGAATTCTAAAAAGTTCTAAAGAATTCTGAAGAATTCAGAAAATGCTAAAGAATTCCAAAGAATTCAAAGAATTCTAAAGAATTCAAAGAATTCTAAAGGATTAAGAGAATTCTAAAGAATTTGAAGAACTCTAAATAATTTAAACAATTCTATAGAATTCCAAGAATGATGAAGAATTCAAAGAATTCTAAAGTATTCAAAGATCTCTAAAGAATTCAAAGAATTCTAAAGAATTCAAAGAATCCCAAAGGATTCAAAGAATTCTAAACGATTCGAAGAATTCTAAAGGATTTAAAGAATCGCAGAATTTTGAAGAATTTAAAGAATTCTAAACGATTCAAAGAATTCCATAGAATGCAAAGAATTCAAATGATTTCCAGAAAAATGTAAAAACGTAAAATTATTCTAAAGTATTGAAAGAATGTTAAAGAAATGAAAGAATTTAAATGATATCAAAGAATTATAAAGAATTCTAAGAATTCCAAAGAAGTCAAAAAATTTCGAAAAATTTAAAGAATGCGAAAAAATTCTGAATCATCCATAGAATTCAATTTACTCCAAGTAATTCCATTCATTATAAGGAATATAATTCATTTCAAGGAACTTAATTGATTCCAAAGAATTCTGAAGGATTCAAAGAATTCTAAATAATATAAAAAATTCCAAACATTTCCAGGGGAATGTACATAACTTAAAATTATTCCAAAGTATTTGCAAATTTTCATAAAAAATAAAAGAATTCCAAGGAAATCAAAGAGTTAAAAAGAATTCTAAAGAATTCAAATTTTTTTTAAAGAATTCTAAAGAACTTAGAAGAATTCCTAAGGATAGCAAAGAATAATTTAAAATCGATTTTCTCGAAAATTGCAAAATAGTACATATCACTGAAATTCAATTACCGAAAAGCTTCCTTAAAATTCAAAAGAATTCAAATAATCACGTCACATCTAAATTGAAAAGTATTGAAGAGAATTTATGAAAATTCTAAATAGCTTTAGAGAATTCTAAAGAATTTCAGAGAATTCTTAAAAACATCATAGAGTTCTAACTAACTTTGAAGAATTCAAAAGAATTCAAAATAGAATTCAAAGAATTCCAAAAAAATTAAAATATAATCCAAAGAATTTCAAAGAATTGAAAGTAGAATTCAAAGAATTTCAAAGAATTCAAAGTAGAATTTAAAGAATTTAAAGTAGAATTCAAAGCATTCCAAAGAATTCAAAGTAGAATTCAGAGAATTCCAAAGAATTAAAAGTAGAATTAAAAGAATTTCAAAGAATTCAAAGAAGAATTCAAAAAATTACAAAGAATTTAAAGTAGAATTCGAAGAATTTCAAAAAATTAAAAAAATTCAAAGTAGAATAAAAAAAATTCAAAGTAAAATTCAAAGAATTCAAAGTAGAATTCAAAGCATTCCAAAATATTCAAAGTAGAATTTAAAGAATCCAAAAAAATTCAAAGTAGAATTTAAAGAATTCCAAAGAATTCAAAGAAGAATTTAAAGAATTTAAAAGAATTTAAAGTAGAATTCAAAGAATCCTAAAGAATTCAAAGTAGAATTTAGAGAATTTAATGAAGAATTCAAAGAATTATAAAGAATTCAAAGTAGGATTCAAAGAATTCCAAAGAATTCAAAGTAGAATTCATAGAATTCCAAAGAATCTAAAGTGGTTGTTTTTCCCATTTTTCCAAAAACTGATCTTTTTCTATTTAGAGCCCCACGTTAATTTCAAAATTTCACCTATTAAAAAAAAGGGAATTTCTCTTTCCGGGAACCTCAACAAATGGAGGGGGAGGGGGGAGAAAAGCTAGCCTTCTAGAGTGAAAAAAAAGTTTTTAATGCATTTTTGGACCGCCCTAATGTATAGTCATGTCCTATATGTAATTGTAATATTCAGTACTTAACACATCTATCGATGAAATTCAATGAGATAACCTGGAATCTAACTCTTGGCTAATTAGTACTTCGAAGAGGGGGGAGACTTGTCTGTGAATGCCTGATGAAAATGTTGTGATATATATGCCAGATCAATGTTCGACTAAATATACACGTATACAGAAATTCGAATTATTGACTCTACTTAAAAGGGGACATTGGTACGATATAATATAATAATTTTTTGTCGCGGTCGTCTCATCGATTTGAAAATTGCATTCATACTTTTGATAAAATTGAAGAATGCAAGGATGCACAGTGGAAAAAAATCCAGTTCCACTTTTTTATATTCATTTCTTTCTTATTATCTTTTATTATTATTCCTTCTTTCTCACTTTTCCATTTTTATTGATTTTTCCTTACTTTTCCTTCACTCTTCCTTATTCCTTCTCTACTTTTTTTACTCTTCTTTATTTCTTCCCTACTTTTTCTTTACTCTTCCTTATTTCTTCCCTATTTTCTCTTCACTTTTCCTTTTTTTTTTTTCTCATTCTGGCCATTTTCCCTCTTTTTGGATACAGTCCCACAGACTTCGTAGAACTTTAAATAATTTTTATACTTTCAAAAATAGAAAAAATTCAAGAATTCCAAAGGATTCAAATAATTTCTAGGCATTAAAAGAATTTAAAAGGATTGAAAGAATTTTAGAAATTCACAAGGATTAAAATCATTTCAAGAAAATAACAAGAATTGAAATATTATTAAACTATTCAAAGTGTTACAAAGGATTCAAGGACTTCCAAATAATTCTAAGAATTCCAAGAATTTAAAATAATTCAAAAGAAATTAAATAATTCACAGGGATTAACAGGAATTCAAAAAACTTCGAAAAATTCAAAATTTTTATGATGCATCCTATTTCAAAAGAACTAAAAGTACTTTTGAAGAATTTAAAGGGATTCAAAGAATTCAAAACGATTAACGGAATTCCAAAGGATTCTAAAAACTCAAAGAAGTCCAAGAATTTAAATAATTCCAAGGAATTTAAATAATTCTAGGAGGATTATAAGAATTCCAAATGATTCTAAGAATTCCAAGATTTCCAAGAATTAAAATTGTTTAAATAGTTCCAAGGAATTTAAATTTCTTTAGGATTACAAGATTTTAAGGGAAATTCAAAAGAATTCAGGCAAATTCCAAAGAATTCCAAAAAAATTTGAAGAATTCCACAGATATTAAATAATTTCAAAAAATTTAAAGGCATCAAATACTTCAGATAATTAGGATGCCTCTAAATTTAAAATAATGAATTATGTATCAGGAATTCAAGATTTTTTGAGAGAATTCACGAAAATTCTAAATGAATGAAAAGAATTCTAAAAAAAATCAAAGAATTCTGAGGAACTTTAAACAATTCCAAAGAACTTTAAAGGTTTCCAAAAGATTGAAGGAATTCCAAAGTTTGAATTCTATAGAATTCTTTGAATCCTTTGGAAGTCTTTGAAGTTCTTTAGAATTCTCCTAAATTCGCTTGAATTTTCATAAAAAATCTTGTATTCCTAAAGTATTTTGAATTATTTCGAATTGAGATGCACCCTAATCATTTGAATTCTCTGGAATTTTTTGGAATTATTTGAATTTATTGTGTTGAAAAATTCATAGAATTCAAAGAATTCATTGATTTTAAAGAATTCATAGAATTTAAAGGACTTATAGAGTTAGAAGAATTCATGGAATTCAAAGAATGAGAAACAATTCCAAAGAATTCACCAAATTATAGAATTACAAGGAATCACATAGAATCACAAAAAATATAAAGAATTTCATAAAATTACATAAATTTTTAAAGAATTTCGAAGAATTCCATTGAATTCCAAAGATTTCCATAGAATTCCTAAGAATTCGAAGAAATTTCAATTCAATCAAACAATTTACAATAATTTAAAACATTACAAATAATTAAAAGAATTACGAAGAGATTTAAAAGTTCCAAAGAATTTCAAAAATTCCTAAAAAATAAAAGAATTCAAAAGAATTAAAAGGTATCAAAGAATTCTCAATAATTTTGAGAATCACAACAAATTCGAAACAATTTTAAAGAACTTCAAAATTGTTTAATATATTGTAAAGAGTTCTGAATAATTTAAAGAATTCGAAGAATTTTACAGGATTTTATGAATTCAAAAACATTCAAATAATCCTAAAAATATAAAAATTGAAAAAATCATAGAACTAAAAAAAAATGCAAACAATTTAAATAATTAGAAGAATTTTAAGAATTTAAATAAATTCAAATGAAAGGATTCTGAAGAATTCACAGAATTCCACATGATGTAAAGAATTCCTAAGATTTAAAAAAATTTCTCATATTTCGAAGAATTCAAAGAATTTCAAAGAATTATAGAATTTCCAAAAAATGTGAAGCATTCCAAAAAAATCAAAGAATCCTGTAGAATATAAATATATTAAAGATTTTTGAGAATCGCAAAGAATGAAGAGAAATCATAGAATTCAAAGACTTCAAAATATATAAAAGAATTGCAAAGAATTTCAAGGACGTCCAAGGAATTCATATTCCAAAAAATTTAAGAATCTCTAAAAAATGTAAAGAATTCTAAAGCATTCTAAAGCAATCCAAAGAATTCGAAGAATTCCAAAGAATTCCTAAGAATTCAAAGAATTGTAAGATATCAAAGAATTGTAAGATATCAAAGATTTCAAACAGCTGCAAAAAATAAATAGATAACAGAGAAAATTTACAGACTTAAAAATTCAGAAAAAAATTCCAAAGAATTGCAAAGAAGTCCAAGCAATTCAAATTCCAACCAATTTAAAGAACTCTAGAGAACGTAAAGAATTAAGATCGTTAAGAATTCCAAAAAATTGCTAATATTTAAAAGAACTTAACAGGTTTGGAAAAATTCCAAAGGATTCAAACAATTCCAAAGAAATATAAAAATTCCAAAAACAAGCAAAGAATTCCATAGAATATGAATATATCAAAGATTTGTAAGAGTTGCAAAGGATAAAAAAAATCGAAGATTCAGAGACTTAAAAATATATTAAAGAATTCAAAGAATTACAGATAATTCAAAAAATTCTAAAGAATTTCAAAGAATTTAAAGAATCACAGAGAATACAAAGAATTACACAGAATACAAAGAATTCAAAAGAATTCAAAGAATTCCAGAGAATTAAAAAATTCTAAGGAATTCAAAGAATTTCAGAGAATTAAAAGAATCCCAAAAAATACGAAAAATTCCACAGAATACAAAGAATTTCACAGAATACAAAGAATTCCAAAAAACTCCAAAGAGTTCTAAGAATTTCAAAGAATTAAAAGATTTCCAAAGAATTTAAAGAATTTCAAAGAATTTAAAGAATTTCAAGAATTTTAAAGAATTCTGAAAAATTGCAAAGGATTTAAAAGAATTTCAAAGAATTCAAAGGATTTCAAAGAATTTAAAGAATTCCAAAAAATTCACAGAATTCCAAAGAATTCAAAGAATTTGAAAAAATCATAGAATTCCATAGAATTTGAATATGACAAAAATTCCAAAAAATTGTAGCGAATGAAAAGAAATCAAAGAATTCAAAGACTTAAAAATATATAAAAGAAATCCAAAGAATTTCGAAGACGTCCAAGGTATTCAAATTCGAAAGAATTTAAAGAACTTTAGAGAATGTGAAGAATCCCATGATTTAAAAGAATGCCACAGATTTCAAAAAATGCCACAGATTTCAAAGAATGTCACAGATTTCAAAGAATTTAAAAAAATGCCAAAGAATTCAAAGAATTTCAAAGAATTTCACATATTTAAAAGAATTCCAAACAATTCAAAGTATACCAACCAACTCAAAGTATTCCAAACAATTCAAAGTATTTCAAAGAATTTTAAGAATTCCAAAGATTTTAGAGATTTCTAAAGAATTGAAAGAATGTCAAAGAATCGAAAAAATTCCCATAAATTAAAAAAATTCCAAAGAACTTGAAGGACTCTAGAAAATGTACAGAATTTAAGAGAATGTAAAGAAATCTAAAGAATTCAAAGATTTCAAAAGAATTTCAGAAAATTCCAAAGAATTGAAAGAATTTAAAAAATTTCACATATTTTAAAAAATTCCAAAGAACTCAAAGAATTCTAAAGTAACCCGAAGAATTCAAAGATTTTAAAGAATTCAAAGAATGTCAAAGAATATCAAAGAATTCCAAGGAATTATGAAAATTTCAAAGAATTCAAAGAATGTCAAAGAATATCAAAGAATTCCAAGGAATTATGAAAATTTCAAAGAATTCCAAAAATCAAAGAATTCCATAGAATTTTAAAATTCCAAAGATTTCAAAACATTTCAAAGAATGAAAAGAAATCCAAGAATTCAAAGACTTGAAAATGTATAAATGAATTCCAAAGAATTTTAAAGACGTCCAAGGAATTTGAATTCCGAAGAATTCCAAAGAATTTTTAAGAATTTCACATATTTTAAAGAATTTTAAAGAATTCAAACTATTTCATAGAATCCCAAAGAATTACAAAAAAACCTAGACTTCAAAGAATTTAAAAAAATTTCAAAAAATTCCAAAAAATCTAAAGAATTCAAAGAAGTTTAAAGAATTTCACATATTTTACAAAATTTCAAAGAATTCAAAGTATTTCAAAAAATTCAAAGAATTTTGAAGATTTTAAGGAATTCCAAAGAATTACAAAAATTCCAAAGTATTTAAAGAATTTCAAAAAATCAAAGAATTCCATAGAATTTAAAGATACCAAAGAATTTAAAGAATTTCAAGGAATTTCAAAAAATTTCAAAGAATTCAAAGAATTACAAAAAGTTTAAAGAATTTCAAATAATTTTAAAGAATTCCTAAGAATTCCAAGAATTCCAAAGAATTCCAAGAATTCCAGAGAACTCAAGAATCTTGAAGAATTTAAGGAATTTCAAGGAAAACAAAGAGTGTCATAGAATTTAAAAACATCAAAGTTTTCATAAATTGCAAAGAATGAAAAGAAATCAGAGAATTCAAAGAATTCTAAATAATGTAAAAAGTTCCAAAGAACTTCAAGAATTCCAAAGGATCCCCAGAATTCCAAAGAATTCCAAAAATTCCACAGAATTTCAGGAATTTCAAAGAATTAAAAAAATTCCAAAGAATTATAAACATTCCAAAGAATTCAAAAAATTATGAAAATTCCGACAAATTTGCAGAGTTCTAAAAAAAAAATCAAAAAATTCCATAGAATTTGAAGATATCAAAGATTTTAAAGAATTACAAAGAATAAAAAGAAATCAGAGAATTCAAACACTTTAAAATATATAAATGAATCCCAAAGAATTTAAAGACTTCTAGAGAATGTGAAGAATTTGAAGGAATTCCTAAGTTTTAAAAGAATGTCATAGATTAGAAAAAATTTCAAAAAATTCCAAAGAATTTCAGAAAATTCCAAAGAATCAAAAGAATTCAAAGAAGTTCACAAATTTTAAAAAATTCCAAAAAATTTAAAGTATTTCAAAGAATTTAAAGAATTCCAAATATTTCAAAGAATTCAAAGAATGTCAAAACATCTCAAAACAATCCAAAGAATTCAAAGAATTCCGAAAAATTATAAAAATTACAAAGAATTTAAAGAATTACAAAAAATTAAAAAAATTCTATAGAATTTGAAAATAAAGATTTCAAAAAATTGCTAAGAATGAAAAGCAATCCGAAAATTCAAAGACTTGAAAATATATAAAAAAATTCTAAATAATTTCAAAGACGTCCAACGAATTAAATTTCCAAAAAATGGTAAGAACTCTAGAGAATGAAAAAATTTTTACAGAATGTAAAGAATTCGAAAGAATTTCAAAAAATTTTAAAGAATTTCACATATTTTAAAGAATTAAAAATATTTCAAAGAATATCAAAGAATTCCAGAAAATTTAAACAATTTCAAAGAAATACTAAAATTCCAAAAAATTTAAAGAATACCAAAAAAAAATCAAAGCATTCCGTAGAACATAAAGATATCAAAGATTTCAAAGAATCGCAAAGAATAAAAAGAAATCAGAGAATTCGAAGACTTAAACATATATAAAAGAATTTAAAGAATTTCAAAGACGTCCAAGGAATTCAAATTTCAAAAAACTTAAAGAAATCTAGAGAATGCGAAAATTATAGAGAATATAAAAAACGAAGAATTCAAAGAATTTCAAAGAAACCCTAAGAATTCAAAGAATTTTAGAGAATTCAAACAAATTCCAAAAGAATCCAAAGAATTCAAACAATGCCAAAGAATTTCACATATCTAAAAGGATTCCGAAGAATTCCAAAGATTTTAAGGAATTCTAAAGAATTATAAAAATTCCAAAGAATTTAAAGAATTCCACAAAAAATCGAAAAATTCCATAGAATTTGAAGATACCAAAGATTTAAAAAAATTGAAAAGAATGAAAAGAAATCTGATAATTCAAAGACTTGAAAATATATAAAAAAAATTCCAAAGAATTTTAAAGACGTCCAAGGAATTTAAATTTCGAAAAATTGAAATGACTTCAGAGAATGCAAAAAATTTTAGAAAATGTAAAGAATTCCACAGAATTTAAATAATTCATAGAATTTCACAGAAATACAAAGAATTCTAAAAATTTCGAAGAATTTATTTAATTCCAATGTATTCCAAGAATTCCAAAGAATTTCGAAAATTCTAAAGAATTCCAAGAATTACAAAGAATTTCAAGAATCCCAAAGAATTTAGAGAATTCCAAAAAAAATCAAAGATTTCCATAAAATTTGAAGACATCTAAGATTTTAAAAAATTGCAAAGAATGAAAAGAAATCAGAGAATTCAAAGAATTCCAAATAACTCAAGGAATTCTAAAGAATCCCAAGAATTCCGAAGAATTCCAAGATCCCAAAGAATTTAAGGAATTCCGTAGAATTGGAAGAAATGCAAAGTATTTTAAAGTATTTCAAAGAAATCTAAAGAATTCAAAGAATTGTAAAGAATTCAAAGAATTTCAAAGAATTCAGATAATTCCAAAGAATTCCAAAGAATTCTAAGAATCCCAAAGAATTCCCAGAATCCCAAAGACTTTAAGGATTCCAAAGAACTTGAAGAATTAAAAAAAATCCCAAGAATTCCGAAGAATTCGAAAGAATTCCAAGATTCCAAAGAATTTCAAGATTTCAGAGAATTACAGAAATTCCAAAGAATTTGAAGAATTCCAAAGAATTTCAGGAATTCCAAAGAATAAGAAAAATTCAAAAGAATACGAAAAATTCCAAAGAATTATAAAAATTCCAAAGAATTAAAAAATTCCAAAGAATTATAAAAATTCCAACGAATTCGCAGAATTCCGAAATATTAAAGAATTCCATGCAATTCAAAGATATTAAAAATTTCAAAGAATTACAAAGAATCAAAAGAAATCAGAGAATTCGAAAATTAAAAAATATATAAATGAATTTCAAAGAATTTTTAAGACGTCCGAAGAATTTGAATTCCAAAGAATTTAAAGAACTCTAGAGAATGTGAAGAATTCCGAGGAATTCCTAATATTTAAAAGAATGTGACAGCTCTAATAAAATTTTAAAGAATTCCGAAGAATTCAGAGAATTTCAGAGATTTCAAAGAATTCCAAAAAATCTTAAAGAATTCGAAAGTATTCCAAAAAATTGAAAAAATTTCAAATTGTTCAGAGAATTCACAAAATTTTAAAAATTAAAAACTCAAAATAAGGAAGAATTAAGAAAGAGTAAGAAAAAAATAGGGAAAGAGCAATAAAAATAAGTAAAATGAGTAAGAATTCATAATGATCGAATTTTTTTCCACTAGCGCATCCAATATACCTTTTTGCGAGAATCGTGTTCTGATTTGTAAAAGTAACAATCAATAATGTATTCAAGTACTTTAACAGGGTCTGAAGTACAAAATGAGGAAGGATTGATACCAAAAAGTAACAATACTCGATAAGTTGTTAACTTCTGGGGAAAAAATGAGCAATACTTTTAAATTTTGTAATAAAAAAATGATTATTTGTAACTACTCACGCTAAAGCTATAACTACGAAGTCGAGCCAATTCCATGCATCTCTAAGATAGGTAAAAGGCTGCAGAATGAAACCCCTCGCCATCACCTTAACGGCGGACTCAAATGTGTAGATGCCCGTAAAAATGACTCTGAAACCATAAATAGACCACTCAGCTTCAAATACGAATTTTCGCATCTAAGCGAGACCCTAATTTCCTCTATTCGGTTATTTAGAGTTTTTTAATCACGAATTTTCGTGGCAGGTGCGGTGCAAATCTTCTGTTTTTTCTTGCCTAGTTGCCTAATTGTACCTAGAATCTTTTATTGTGGCACCTACGATTTATTTAATTAATTATTCTAAAATTTTTCTTTTTTTCCTTTTAAAATAAAAATAATACTAATTACTTTATTAATTAAGTTAATCACGAAGGGGCTAACCAGATAACTACTAAAAACCCAGACGTACTCAAGAATCGAAAGAATTCAAAAAAATTAAAAAGAATTGCAAACCACTGAAAATGAATTTGAATATGCTTTCGAATTAAAAAAAAAATTGAACAGATTTTAAAATGATTCAAGAGAGTCGAAAAGAATCGACAAGAACTGCAAAGCAAAAAATTTTGTTTAAAAATTAAAAGATTTGACCAGGATTGAAAGAAATTGAAAATAATTAACGAATGCATTAAAAAGAATTGAAAACAATTTTAAAGATTTTAAATGACTTTAAAGAACTTACTTGTATTAAAAAAACTCAAAGAATGCATCTAAATTGAAAAAAATTTAAAATTGTCTTTGAAATAATTCGAAAGAATTCAAAAAATTGTAAATAATTGACTAGAATTCAAAATAATTCTGAAGAATCAAAAAGAATTGAGACGAATTCTAAAGACTTGAAAATTTTTTTTTTATATTCAGAGAATTTTAAAGAATTCAAAATAAAGTAAAAGAATTAGTCACAATTCAAAGAATTAGAATGGTCAGAATGCATCCAAAACAAAATTTCTTTATTCTTTACCAAGAATCAGGAAGAATTAAGAAGAATTACAAACCATTCAAAATGAATTTGAATATGCTTTCGAATGAAAAAAAATTAAACAGATTTAAAAATGATTCGAGAGAGTCGAAAAGAATTGACAAGAACTTAATAAATTTTTTTTTTTTAATTAAAAGAATTGACCAGAATTGACAAGAATTGAAAATAATTAACGAATAAATTGAAAAAAATTGAAAAGAATCCTGGAAATTTTAAATGACTTTAAAAAACTTAATTGTATGAGGAAAACTCAAAGAATCCATCCAAATTAAAAAAAAAAAAATGTCTTTAAAATAATTTGAAAGAATTCAAAAGAATTGTAAATAATTGACTAGAATTTAAAATAATTCTGAACAATCAAAAAGAATTGAGACGAATTTTCAAAGACTTGAAAAAAAATTTTTTTAATTCAGAAAATTCTAAAGAATTCAAAATAAATTAAAAGAATTAATCCAAAACAAAATTTCTTAATCCCTTACCAAAAATCAGAAAGAATTGGAAAGAATTACAAACATTCAAAATGAATTTGAATATGCTTTCGAATTAAAAAAAAAACTGTACAGATTTAAAAATGATTCAAGAAAGTCGAAAAGAATTAACAAGAACTAAAAAAAATGAAAAAAAAAAGAATTGACCAATTGACAAGAATTGAGAATAATTAACGAATAAATTTAAAAAAATTGAAAAGAATTCTAAAGGTTTTAAACGACTTTAAAAAACTTAATTGTATTAAAAACTCAAAGAATCCATCCAAATTAAAAAAAATTAAAATTTTCTTTAAAATAATTCGAAAAAAATAAAAAGAATTAGAAATAATTGACTAGAATTCAAAATAATTCTGAAGAATCAAAAAGAATTGAGACGAATTCTAAAGGCTTGAATAGAATTTTTTTTAAATTCAGAGAATTTTAAAGAATTCAAAATAAATTAGAAGAATTAGTCACAATTTAAAGAATTAGAATGGTCAGAATGCATCCAAAACAAAATTTCTTTAACCCTTACCAAGAATTGAAAAGAATCAGAAAAAATTAAAAAGAATTAAAAAACCATTAAAAATGAATTTAAATATGCTTTCGAATGTAAAAAAATTGAACAGATTTTAAAATGATTTAAGAGAGTCGAAAAGAATTGACAAGAACTACAAAGAAGGAAAATGAATAAAGAATTAGAAGAATTGAACAGAATTGACAAGAATTAACAAATAATTAACAAATAAATTTAAAAAATTTAAAAAGAATTCTGGAAATTTTAAATGACTTCAAAAAACTTAATTGTGTTAAAAAAACTCAAAGAATTCATCCAAATTGACAAAAAAATAAAAATTGTTTTAAACATAATTCGAAAGAATTTAAAAGAATTGGAAATAATTGACCAGAATTCGAAATAATTCTGAAGAATTAAAAAGAATTAAAACGAATTTTATAGACTAGAAAAGAATTTTTTTTTAATTTAGAAAATTCTAAAGAATTTAAAATAAATTGAAAGAATTAGTCACAATTTAAAGAATTAGAATGGTCGGAATGCATCTAAATCAAAATTGGTTTAACCCTTACCAAGAATTCAAAAGAATCAGAAAGAATTAAAAAGAGTTAATTTTAATTTAAAATAATTCAAAATAATTATCAAAGGAAGTTAGAAAAATTCAAATTGATTTAAAATATTTAAAAACAATTCAGAAAAATTTAAGATAGTTCAAAAGAATTAAAAACAATGCCAAGATGAATCTGAATTTTAAAAAAATCAAAAGAGTTGAATATATTTGAAACTAATTTTAGAGAATAGAAAAC